>PVJC01004909.1:0-61387 GCA_004026665.1 Murina feae
CCCCGTCCCACCACCTTGCTTTCCCACTTCCTGGTGCCCTGCAAGGGGCCTGGGAAGCCCTCCAAGCAGGCCACTGACCCCCTGTTGCCTCTTTCCCGCTCTCTGATGCCCCTCCAAGGGCCTGGAGAGCTGCCAAGCAGGCCACCGACCTCCTGCCATCTCTTTCCCGCTCCCTGATGCTCCTTAAGGGCCTGGACAGCTGCCAAGCAGGCCACCGACCCCCTGCCACCTCCTACCTGCTCCCCGATGCCCCGCAAAGGGCCTGGAAAGCCCACCAAGCAGGCCGCTGACCCCCTGCCGCCTCTTACCCGCTTCGCGGTGCCCTCCAACCCTGCCACCTCTTTCCTACTCACGGGTCCTGGGTCCTGCGCTATCCCGCCCTGCAGCCGCTCTGTGCACTCGGGAGGTCCCTCAGCCCGGCCTGTGCCCTCTCGTAGTCTGGGACCCCTCGGGGGATGTCCACCTGCTGGCGTGCCTGGCCAGCCTGGGTGAGGGGCTTTCAGGCTGCCCACAGCTCCCACTGACCCAACGTCCCAGCAAGGCTGGCTGGACGCAGGTTTCTAAAGTTTTTTCTCCTATAATTGATACTGTTCCTTTAAGGCCTGGGGTTATCTCCTATAATTGATACACTGTTCCTTTAAGGCGGCCTTCTAACCGAAGCCTCCTCTTTGCTTCACCTCGCAGCGTCTATAATGAAACAATTGTTACTTTTACTGGTTAGGCCCGGGCTGCTCTTTCCTTCAGCTCCCGAGGATTCTATGATCGTTATATTGTTTCAAATCTGTGTTTCGCTAGAGGCAGTTTAAGTGAAGCGGGCGCAGCTTCACTTTCGCTCCTGCCGCAATGGAAACTGCGCTTTACTCGGGTCCGTGAGTGGCGGCCTCCATGTTGGCTGGGCTAATTTGCATACTTGATAGATATCAAGTATGTTAATATTTTAGCAATATGACTGGGAGATCTACAGGTCAAAGGCTTATAAGAAATGTGCTTTCCTGTTTCTAATTGGAGTTGTGCATGAAAATCTACCATAACTAAAAGAAAATAAAGAGAAAAGACAAACACAATCTACAATAACTGTTTATATTAAAAACCGAGCTGAAGATCTCCCACCGGGTTTACTACACTCAAATAGTTAGGATACCACAGAAGTATCTACCTCAAGATTTATGCTAAATACATTCTTGGGGCAATTTCTTTAAGGTTCTACTTGATATACTACCCACTTTAGTATTAGTCAAGTCTTCTAACCCTCTCCATCCTACCCCCTTTTGGTCCTGTTTCTTTAAGTATGTGCTGGGAGAATGAAGGCCCTACTTACCAAGGCACAAAGCAAACAGAACTAGCTTCAATCAGCTAATATTTGTTGATATGAAATACGGGCTGAGTCTCTTTAAGGAGGCAATGGAGCATTAAAACTTACCTTTGCCAACAAAAGATTCTTTATGAAAACAGACCGTCCCTATTGCTCTCTAGCTTTCCTCAGCCCTGATTTTAGCAGCAGAGTCCCACATACAACCAGGCAGGGAGCTCATTATACCATAATGCTATGTTTACATGTCAGGATGAAGAAAAATGATTAGCTCTGATGTGATCCAACTATCCTTTGGAAAAAAATACAAGAAAGAGTTACCTATTAACCAAGTCTAAATTAGCAGTTACATAAAGTCTCACTTATATTGTTCCCAGAGGTTGCCATTCAGCATTATTCAATTATGCCTGAAGATAAATTAGGCCAGATGTTTTCCCTGTAGAGTCACTCAACTCCATGCAGTAGTCACCAGGACCACAAGGAATCAAATCCTCCCCATGAAAGCTAAATGTAGGAAAAGCTCTGAGAGTTCTGCTAACTACCTTGACATTCAGAGTTTAAGAGAAAACTACACCTGCCATCGGTACAGAGAACATATAAGAGACAAAAACGTTAGGATATTCTATAGACATACTCATGCAAAGGGGATATAAATATAAAACATATTATCTCCATATTACTTGGAATTAAAAGATCATTTCTTTAATTGTTATTATTGAAGGTATTACAGATGTTCCCATCCTCCCCCCCTCCCCCCATTGACACCTTCAAGCTCGCACACTTCCACTCTTCCCACCCTGGGCCTTCACCACACTTTTGTCTGTGTCCATGGGTTATACATCTATGCATACAAGTTCTTTGATTAATATGGGGAAGATCTCTTTTGTGACCCTAGCCAGTCAGTGGTGACCTTACCTATAATCATTACAACTAAGTGCTTACACCTCCACATAATGGCCAAAAAATCTTGAACATAATCCACTAAAAATCAATGTCTCTTGCAGAAAAATTATGTCATAATGAAAAATATAGCCCGGCCGGCGTGGTTCAGTGGTTGAGCTTCGACCTATGAACTAGGAGGTCACAATTCGATTCCCACTCAGGGCACATGCCCAGGTTGCTTGCTGGCTCAGTCCCCACTGTGAGGCATGCGGAAGACAGCCAACCAATGAGTCTCTCTCATCACTGATGTTTCTAGCTCTCTCCTTCTCCCTTCCTCTCTGAAATCAATAAAAATATATTTAAATATGCATATATATAATCTAACATATAAGGGATTGTGCATTAACAACTCCATTCCCATTTAAGCAAAAGATTGGTAGAACATTCTTGGAAAGACAGTTTTGAGTGTTTGCTTTAAGGTATGAAACAGACATGGCTACATACCGGTGAGCTGAAGGACTGGACAAACATTGTCCATCTGGTTTAGGATGCATATGGTCAACATATTCCTTGTGGAATGGAAGTCTGCAGGCTTTTGAGACAAGTTTTCTTCATCCTCCCCCCCCCTTTTTTTTTTCTACATGAAGCGCAGGGCTCAATGGGGAAGTCTGGGGACTATCAGGAGTTTCTGAATGCTATATGTACAGAAGAGTGGAAACTGGTGGGAAATAGCCTGAGGGTGACTTTGCTCTCAATGGAAGGGAAATGTAGACAGGCATCTCTGAGACAGACTGGGAAATATAATCCCTTATGGGGGTGTGCCTCTCTACTAGCATGCCTGTAGGCAAGAGAAAGACAGACACAGACAGACAGACAGGGAAGGAGGGAGAGAGGGAAGCAGAGAGAGAGGGAAGAAAGGAGGGAGGAAGGGAGGGAGGGGAGAGGTGTTATTACAGTGTCTGCTTTCCTCTTCTCAATGGTGTGTGGAAATCTGGCCATACCTTTTCAATGAAACACAATTTGTCTGGATTTGGGAACTTGAACTCATTTAAACTGTCCAGGTGCCCTTTTCCTATCTCTTAGACTATCTTGGAATTCAATTCCCTGTTAACAATAATTGTTCTACTCTCTCTGGTTAAACAACTTTCCTCCTCAATAGACAGATGGCAAGAATAGCAATTATTTTATAAGGTAAAAATATCAACAGAATTCTCGAGATAGCATGTAAGAGAATTTTCATCGCTAGGAAAATTCTCTTATTTCCTTGTAATGAAAATTCTCTATTGTTTATTGGTTTTAAAATACTGAAGCATAAATACTGAAAATGATGACTTTACAAAGCAATTGAATGTAGTAGTGAAGAAAAGGGGGACTGAACCTTGTTTGCCTTACTTTCCTCTTAAGCATGTAATTATGTACTCAGTGTCTCATACACAAATGGAAAACGTGGCCTGGGATGAAAACATGGGCTTCGCTCTAAGGACTTGAACTGTCAGGATCGGCAGGGGCACAAGACAGTGAACATCAACCTTGGAATCTCCGTGGATTAAAACAAACACTTATTCCTCACTCACATCTACGTGTCCAACCAAGAACCAGGCTCACTGAAATCCCATCGTGTCACCAGCTCCTGTGATCAACACAGCCAGGAAAGAAATAAGGTGAGTCGCACACAGGCTGGAGGAACAAGACAACTCACACTGTTACTCTAACTTCAGGGTGTCAAAGAAGTGCACCCTACCACATAGCCTTCGGGAGGGAAAATGAATGAACTGGCACCAAAACAGCCAGTGAACCATGTGCTAGAGACAGACAAAAAAAATTAACAACTCAGCAGAAGACAATCTTTTTTCTATGCAAACGCTATCCCACACAATCAAAGATATATGCACAAACACAGAGGAAAAAAATTTTAACAATACAGTAAGTTTTACTGAAGTCCTACACTGTTTCTTCCTCACTTTTCTGGATGACACCCTTGAATGGGCTTAAAGTTGCCTCTTTCCCTAAGGCTGCCTACTACTATCACCAAGAGAGTAAGAGAGAAAATCTCATGAAAAGATGGAGTGGGAACACTGGTCTAATTAAGAAAGGGCTTCCCTAGCTGGTCTGGCACCATGGATAGAGTGTGGGCCTGTGGATTGAAGGGTCCCAGGTTTGATTCCGGTCAAGGGCACGTATTTTGGTTGCAGGCTCCTCCCCAACCCTGGTCAGAGCACGTGCAGGAGGCAACCAATTGATGTGTTTCTCTCACATCAATATTTCTCTCTATCTTTCCCTTCTCTTCCACACTCTCTAAAAATCAATGGAAATTATCCTCAGGTAAGGATTTAAAAAAAGGACTCATTTTCCACCACAGTTCTTAACAAATGAAAAACTGTTTAATTTTCATGAATCTTGCATTTCCTACCATGAAGCTGAACTCAGTAGTGAATTCTGAATAAAAAAAATAAAAAGCAGAGTCATTAGAAGATTAAAAGGAAATGCAACAACTGTATTTGCTCATTTCCGACTGCAAGTCCAGCTATTCCTATTTAGTTACTAGAACTTGGTTTATGAAGATAATGTTAGCTAAAAAGTGAAATACAAAACTGGAGAGTGAAAAAGAAAAAAAGGAGGGAGAACTCATGGACATGGACAAGTGTGGTGATCGTGGGAGTACGGGGTGAGTGGAGGTGGAAAAAGCATAGAGGGGATAAATGGTGATGGGGAAATAAAGTAAAAAATAGTAATAAAAATTGGACAAAAAATGAAAAGAGTTAAGATTTTTTATTTTTTTTACATTTAATAGTGTCTTTATTTCCGTTTCTCACTTCCTCATTGAAAACCCTGGTGGGCCTAAGCCACTTAGGCTCAGTGAATAGAGTGTTGACCTGTGGTCCCAGGTTCAATTTCAGTCAAGGGCACATACCTAGGTTGCAGGCTCCCCCCTGGCTCAGGCCCTTGTCAGGGATCCTGGAGGAGGCAGCCAATTGATGTGTTTCTCTCACATGGATATTTCTGTCTTTCCCTCTCTCTTCCACTCTCTAAAAATCAATGGAGAAAGTATCCTTGGGTGAGGACTTAAATACACACACACACACAAACTTTGTGGTGGATTAAATGTATTTTTTTCTTCATATGCAATAGCATTGCTGCCTAAAGCGGACCATGAATAACATCAACTCTAAGGACCACCCACCATCATCCAAATGGAAAGGTATGGTTAAATTCCCTCAAGGCTGACAGGAAAAACAGGAGGGATGGGGACAAGGAGAAGAAATTTCCAAAGCACTATGTTTGTTTCAGTTAAACTCTAGGAGAAAAGAATTCCCTTAGATAAATGGACAGGAAGTGATGGAAATAACAGTGTAATGTCCACAGAATTCTACATGAAATAAGGAGCATTCAGAGAAATGAGTGCAGATTTACATGATGAATAAGAAAAGTTTACTCTCTTTTGCTAAATTAACATCTTCTGAGAATCACAATCAACTCTGTGAAGAAAACATGGCATTTAGATAGTGAATACAAATATTTACCTGCATCCAGAAAGTACCTGGCAGTTTCATTCAGAATTATGTATTTTGTGAATTCAGATCCTAAATTGTGTTAAATTATGTTATAAATATTATATGCAAATTATTTACATATAACTCTAAGGAAACTGGTCTGGCCCTGGCCAAGTAACTCTGTTGGTTAGAGAATTGTCCTGATGTGTCAAGGTTATGGATTCGATCTCTAATCAGGGTACATACAACAAGTAAGCAATGAATATATCAATAAGTGGAATAACAAACTAATGTTTTTCTTTCTCTTCTCTCCTCTTTTCTCCTCCTCCTCCTCCTCCTCCTCTTCCTCCTCCTTCTCATCTTCCCTACTTTCCTTCCCTCCTATGGTTCGGAGCCTAATTACCTAGCCCTCTTCTATTCTATCTCCTCAATATAATGTGAAACAAATTGGTGCAGTGTCAGGCATATAAGCACTTAATAAGTATTAACTCTTATTATTAATTAGTGTTACTTTAGTAATAGTAACATTTTATGATAATTGATATACTGAGATTATACCATCATTATATCAGAATCCTACATTTTCAAAAGGAGGCTCTGATAGCCGAGCATATAAATATTTTACTTACATTTATAAAGGAGATTATCTACTTTGCAAATATTTCCCATCTGTGTTGTAATCAATGCACTAGGTAATTCTTCTCCTGGATTGGAAGTGATAGCAAGCCTTTACAGATCATCATTGCACCTTATTAAAATCAAACATAGAAGATTACATTTAGGTTATTAAATTACCACACTGCACAACTTTACATTTTTCAGATAAATATCTCTTGGGCCCTAAGTGGTTTATTTTTTTTACATTAATTTCCCAAAGGTCAAGGTCCATATCTTATTTCATTCACATGTCAGCTAACATAGCGGCAGAAATTGACTACTTTTCAGTGCTATTAAGCATGATGACTGCTACATTATTATCCCAAAGAAATACAAGATACTGGTGAGCTGAAAGTAGACACACTTACAAAATCCATCAGTTGTCCAATTGAACCCTGGGAAATTTAATCCCTTCTCTAGACTGTACAGTGACAGTTCAGCAAAGTCTCAGAAATAAATGAAGATAAAATTTTTACAGTTCCACTGACCTGTCGAAAACTTTTAAAGACTTGGTTCCGACAACCCCCCAGGAAAATCTTTGGCTCCTTCACTTTATTCAACTGTGATCAGCACTAACTGAACACGAGGTAGCATTAGGCTCTCAGGAAACAATTATAAACAAGTAAACAAGTCATTATAGTGCCATGACCACAAAGCGCTTTAGGGACATATAAATGTTTCTCAAAGAAAGATGAGAGAACCCAGAGGAAAGTTTGAGAATGTGCCAGATAAAAAGAAGGAGAGGGTGGGAGGAAGGACTTTGGGACGAGAAGGAACAACATGTACAAAGTCGTGGCAAAAAAGAGGGACAGCATGATGAACCCAAAGGTCTAACAGTCCTTCTCTAAGACGGGTGTTTAGAATGGCAACGGCAAGAGAGTCAAGCAGTGAGTGGGGCGAGGACACAAAAGCCAGGCCTGAAGGATCCTGAGTCAACGTGCCTGCACGCCGAGAAGAATGAGACACTGACAAAAGCTCTTGCCATGGCTGGTTTGCGCAGTGGTTAGAGCCGCAGCCTGAGGGTCCCAGGTTCCATTCCGGTCAAAGGCACAGGCCTGGGTTGCGCACTCGGTCCCTAGTGTGGGGCGTGCAGGAGGCAGCTGAGTGATGATTCTCTCTCATCACTGATGCGTCTATTTCTCTCTTCCTCTCCCTTCCGCTCTGAAATCAACAAAAATTTAAAAAAAAAAGTTTTTGAAAAGGCCAGGCCTGCGGTGCCTCAGTGGTTGAGCATTGATCTATGAGCCAGGAAGTCACGGTTTCAGGTTGTGGGCTCTGTCCCCGGTAAGGGGGAGTGCAGGAGGCAGCTGATCAGTGATTCTCTCTCGTTATTGATGTGTCTACCTGTCTCTCCCTTTTCCTCTCTGAAATCAATAAAAATATATTTTTAAAAAGTTTTTGAAAAGGAGATATTTTGTATATTCCCCATTAGTGTCACCAAATCCACTCTCTACCCTTCTCCATCCAAGTCTATAACCCTGCAGCCTGACATCTATAAATTTTCTCAAGGAAAACGTCCCTGTGATGGACTCAGCCAACGGGGGCACCAGCTGGAGATCAGAGAATGAAAGGAGAAAGGGGTCAGAGTACTGATGTCCGCGTCTACCTCATATCCTGGGGCAGAAGAGGCCCCAGCAGCCAGCGAGAGGCAACACAGAGAGAAAGCGAGCAGTGGAGGACCCAGGAAGGGCTGGTCCCTGTGGTTGGGATGGATGAGGCCATATCCTCAGGCATGGAGGTCCTGGGAGGCCCTGGATCTGGAAGGGTCCCTGAGGCAACACCGATGGTGCAGCCCCAGCAGTTTCCCCTAGGGGGCGATGGAGAAGAAGGGGCATCCCAGAGCCATTAAAAACCAATGCTCCTTGGTATGACACCCTCACCTGCCCTTTCTCCACTTTCTTGACCCCAGCCCTCAGGTCCTGAGACTCGGGATGGGCAGGGACCTAGAGGAGTGGTAGGAATCACCCCTCCCCATGTGCTTCCTTACCCCTGATGGCCAAGGGCACCCATGTTGGGACAAGAAGAGGTTCAAGATTCCTGTTAACTCCCCAGGTCATACAATACAGGAGCCCCATCCCCTGGGGAGGGGATTTGGGCTCCATTACCTCTCCAAGGGTCATGGGGGCCATTTCCTCATTAACTATCTCCCCCTGCCCAAGGAGGGGTGAGGGGTGAGGGTTGTCAGTTATTATTAAGGTGGTTGTTGTTTAATCAAAATGGAGAAGCATAAATAAATAAAAGGGTCACAGTTTCTGTCACACATCCTTTTCCTGCTCCCACAGCCCGCATCCCTGCAGTAAACCACTCCCTGGCTCTCGGCCCTCCAGGTCTAACGGTGCTAAGAGCTTCCTGCTGGTGCTATCCCCTCTTTTCCCGCTGTCCTTGTTCCTTCTTTAATCACCTCTTCAGGATAGCGCCATTTATTTCCTATGGGAACTCGGTCAGACTCAAGAGGATTCCATGGACCCGTTTTACCTTCAGTTAGAACTCAAGTGGGCCCCATACATCACTGTTACCTTTAAAGAAGCAGTTATGGGTGCAATCAGGAGAATCATTCGAAGTGGGAGTGAGTCTGAAGTCAGTGAAGCCAGTTACAAAGTTACTGTAGCAATTTAAACAGAAGATGGAAACTACCAGACACTATAATTAACTGGCATCGTCTGGTCTAATGTCAGACACTCCGCTAAGTACATTATACACATTATCTTACTTAAATATTCCAACCACTCTTTAATGTTATTATTCCCCTTTAATAGACAATGAAACTAAAATGGAGAGATGTTAAATAATTTGCCCAAGGTCAAACAGAGTAAGTGGCAGGATTGAGACTCAAACATAAATCTTCCTGACTTTTAGGCCCACCATTAATCTATATTCTTTCTCATCTATTGCTAGTGTCAAAGTAAATTACAGTGGAAATGGATATAAGTCTAGGATAAAAAGATAAAAATTTGGAGATTTGAAGAAAAGGAGATAAAACTGGCAGAGCTTGGTGATTACGGAATAAAAGGGAAAAAACACAAAAAATGTATTTAATGAGGATGGTGCTGACTTTCTCTGAGAAATGAAAAGAAAAAGGAGGAGTAGACTGGCTGGGAACAGGAGGTAGGGAAGAAATTATGTATTTTGTTTGAGTCTTATTGACTTTGTTATTGGTATGAATCACAAATGAAGTATTTCCACTCCGGTAATGAAGAGGCCATATATACCTTCTCATCAGTCCCTCATCGCTAAGGTACAGATATAGGAACTAGAATCTGACCATGAGATGCATCTGCCTGTTAATTTTAATCTTGATTGTGATATGCAAAGACAGTTAAGATCATGATACGTCCACATGACACCCTGGCAGCAAAGGCAGTATCCTTTGTCATACTAGGTCAGTATGGTGACCATTAGCAGTGGTAGCGGTGCCCACAGCACTATGTCTGTAGCATGTTATACTATGTTTCTAGCATGACTCTGTGTGTTTTTGCTCCCTAACCTCTACTGATCCCCTGCCTATTTTTCCAGCTTGTTTTTTCCCGATACTTCTTCATGATTATTGCGAACTACTCTGTGGCCTCCAAAAAAACTCCTTTTCTACTTAAGTTAGCAAGAATTGTTTTCTGTTGCTTATAACCCATAATTCTGATTGATAACACCAACATATTCATTGCTAGATCCAGTTAAGTATTAGGGGGATCCTTCCTGCATTGCTCTTAAATCATTTCCAATCATAGTCTAGAAGTGCTAAATCTGCTAGCTGCTGAAGGAACTCTTGGAAGAATTCAAAGAATTCATGGCCTGGTGGGAATACAAAGCACTAAATTAGCTCTATACCACAACATGATTAAAATTTTAAAGCATAAAAAGGGTAATAAGTGTTCCCTAAAAAAAAAAAAAAAAAAGAAAGAAAGAAAGAAAAAAAGTGTACTCTATGTACCGAGTAAAAATAAATCCACCTATAAATATTTAAGAAAGAGTATTAAAAATACAGAACTTCAAGGATAAAGGTGATATGTAGCAATTCTCAGACACAAAAAGCATGGTGCCACTTAAAAAACAACAACTCAACACAAGACAGGGTATCATAAGCATGGATGCAAGAACATAATGAAGATATATTTCAAAGTACTAAGGGTAAAAAACTGTCAACTAAGACTTTTATAACTAGCTAAATTAGCACTCAAAGGTGAGAGCAACGTGGGGCTCTCTCTGTTTTTCCCCACTAAGTCTCTCCACCTTTTTTTTTACATGAAAGATGTGCTAGGCTTTGTGAAAAGAGCCTCTGAATTGAGATCCACATATGTGGGGGGATAATGCTCCATAAAGGCTACTCTTGACCACTTTTGCAAGAATGACTCAATAGAATCAGATCTGTTTTAGGGAGATAAATACAGTTTTAGTAAGCAAGAGTTGGAAAACAGATTAGAGAGAAAAGTAGTTGGGAGGTTAAAACTATATAAAACACGGTGAATGAAAACAGAAGGATCTAAATGTGAGCTATATTTAGAAGACAGTTTGCCACTCTCCACAGATCCCATGTGTGTAGGAAACATAAATCGGCAGTTGCCAACCAGTGGTCGACCACTGGTGGTCCCTGAGGTCCAAAAGGTTAGCGACCACTGACATAGATAATTCCCTCCTAGACAGAAATGCCACCACATTCCTCTTTCTGTGACCAATGCAAAACACATTTATGCAACAGCTGCTTAACAACTGGGTAAGGTTTCCTTGAAGTAGCTGTAGTACATAAAAAAGAAATCACAGGAATTGTTAATGTATTTAGAGAAAAGATTAAGGCTGGAGTCCTCATCCTGGGAAAATCATCATTGGATGTGTGAGACTGCCAAAGAGGAGGGACAATAAACTAACAGAGAGAAGGGTAGGGAGAATTCTGAGATGAATCAACACCAAGAGAGAAGCTGCGAGAAGAGACCCTTCCTTAAGCAAGAAGGATGGGTAAGAAGAGTGATGGAAAAGAATGTGAAGACTATCAAAGAAGTTCGATTGAAAATGTTTTAACTGAATTTCTAGTGTTGTTATTAAAAAATAAGAAATTAAACCAATCGGAAAGTATTTAGAAAAGACCATTTCAAATTGCAAGATGTTGAAGAATTGTAACACATTTTAAAGGAAGGAGATGAACACTTTTTAAAATAAGGGATTATCTGTTATGTGTGCATGGTGGAAGTGTGTGTGTGTGTGTGTGTATGGGGGGATACTGAGAAGCTAGAGAGTAATATAGAATTCTGATGGTGCAGATAACAGCTTGGTGCTATAACCATGTCAACAAGGTTTGGATATATGTACAAATGACATGTGCATTACAAAAACAAACTAAGAACAATAAACAACAGTCTCACTATATCATGACTTCTCTATGACTGAGCTGGAGAAAAAGCCCCCAAAATCCAATCTCAATTTCCAACTCTTTAAAATTATTAAAATATGTTCAAATATATTAGAGTTAACAAAATCCTGGAAATGCCATCTGTCTTCTGAAAAAGGTGAAGAGGGTCATTTCTATTCCCTTCTTTACTGTAAGTCACTGATCATATATTCAGAAATCAACTATTGCACAGCTAAAGAAAAATGGAACACTTGCCCCAAAATACAAATTATGGAAATGAAAGATCAGACAGAGGTCGAAAACCAGGACTAAAGCCTTTATTAGAGGAGAAGGACCGGGCTGTCTCACAAGGGGAGCACAGCAGCACGTGCAGAGGTGGGCACTCCTTTTGAGGGGCAGAAAGGGAAGGGGTAGGGGCTTAGTGTACTTGGCGCACACTGATTGGTGGCTTCCTGCATTGTCCATATAGGACAAGGGCTTGGGGTATTTGGCAGGTGTAGATCCGTGGTCCAATGTATAGTCCATATAAGGTTCTTGGTTAATCCCTCAGGTATTTCTGGTCTGCAGGTTACGTTATACTCCGCCCAGCAGTTGGGGGGAAGGGAGGATCTATCAGGAATTATTTTAGAAATCATTATCTCCTTTTTCCTGGACCAATTTATGCTAAAGATATGCAAAATAAACCAAGGTGTATAACTGCACCATGTAGGAAATTATATATCTGTGTACTTTAAAATAACCTTACCATTTCTAAGCTTGTCCACTATGTATAGACTGCGCTGCCTGGGAGGATTCCTCAGGTTATAAAAGTTGCCACCAAAGCTGCGGTCTTGGGTGTCATTTAAGTTCTGTATTTTAGCCGTTAAAACCAATGTCCTGACAAGCCCGGCTCTAACCCCAGGGCATGAATCTGCCTTAAAACTACACAAGAATGTGTCAGAGGGCTACATGTCAATCACCCTGGGGAAGGGCCTATTCCCAACTTAGTGTTGTCACTTGCTGACATGAAAACCAGCAACAGTTAATTGTTAGGACTTCAAGTGGGAATGTTGAGGGATGAGGAGAGGTAGGTGTGGAGGTTCAGGCTGATAAAGCTGTTAATTGCTACCCTTTTATGTAGACTTGTATAATAATGAAAACAATGTGGCTAATCATATAATGTTTCTATTTGTTCCCCAAGGGCTCTTCAGGGAAAGTTTCAGTCCCGGCTAGATTTCCCCAGCTCCTGGCTGTGCAGGGACAAAGGCAGAACAATCAAGGCACTCAGTGCAGGCAAACAGCTGAAAGGGGGCCCATACAGAGGCCCGACTCCCCGCCCTGTCAGGAAGGGGCCAGTCTGCTCCTGACAACCTCTGGGGGAGGAACCGAGAAGTATAAATTAACAACAACTTCATGCAGACTTCTGATGAGAGAGAGAGAGAGAGAGAGAGAGAGAGACTCCGATCCGCCATTCAGCAAATCAGGTAAATCCACATCTGTAAAAACACCCGCGTTCCTTTTGAAATCAGAAAGACAGCAGAGCAGTTAACAGGAGCCTGTGCCAGGCCGGGTCCTTAGAGACAGGTGACGATGCTGGGCTCCTCATTAAACCCACCTGGTGATCTCAAGAGAGTCTTCTCAGAAGCACAGTGCTCTGTGTATGTTTTCTACGAATGTATATTGCTTACTGATGCTTATTGTGCCTCAGTTGGCAAAGGATATCCGATAGCATAAAGTTGTGTTATTTAAAATAAAGTATTTCTAACACCCATTTTGTTTTCAGACTCTGTATTACCAAGTAATGGCAGCATTCAGAGACACCCCAAGACATTTCCAATCCTTCCCTCTCTATCAGGGATGGTCGTTCTGCTGTGTGGGGGCATTTTTTAATTCTCTTTCTACCAACACCTACCTCACCAGTCCCATGCTACAACAGACAAGAACCGACTGCCTTACAAATGACTTTCAAATCCCTCTCCCTCACGTAATTTCCAACTCTACTGCAGGGCCTACCTGCTCCAGGCTTCTGGGATTTCTCGGCGTGTCTTAGAACTGTTACCAGGGCATTGGCCCTGAACCCATCCTCTTTCCTGTTTCTACACTTTTTATCCACGTGGTTGTCTCGAATGTTCTCCTTTTGTCACCTGTTTGATTCATATTTCAAGGACGAACCAAGTTTCATCAAACCCATCAAGCCTTCTACAATCACTCTCTGCCACTCAGCTCTCCCTCCTGTGAATCTATAAATTAGCACCTGCCTGACCGTTCATGTGACACCTCGGACGATGTCTGCTCAGTCACCCCGTTTCCCTAGTCTCCTCTCCTGAACTCTCCCCTCCTGGAGGAAACAGCTTTGGATCCTCCCCAGCGTTTGAACCGCATGTGGGGGAGCCCTCGATATGTTTAAGGACCATATGCATCTTTCCAATGCATTTCAGTGAACTAATGATGCCATTACATGATTAAATATTAAATGTAATTGCCTTACAAGTTAGCTTTCCTATAGTGAAATCCCTTTACAGGTATAACTCTACAAGTCTAAAAGCCAGAGCATGCTGAGAAAACAGTCCGTTTCTGACACCCACGGAATTGTCTGCTTACCAAAGAGTTTGTCTAAGAAGAGAAAAACGTAAGACTCACTCCTTAAGATTCCCTTTCATGTTAGCAAGAAATAAAAAATTAACCACCTGAACTCTAAGCCCAAGTTCCCATTTCTCATCATTCCAAACACGTTATTTCAACTTGAAACTCATTTCTTAAAATATGGAGATGGTGGAACTCATCCATCGTTTAAATTGCAAAATGAAAATTTGGGGCCCGTGTCTGAAAGAAGAGACGATGAGATACAGACATTCAGAGATGAAGCTATATGTAGATCCTAGAAAACAGCTGAATCAAACCAAAGGAAACGTAAGCAACTGAAAAGCAAACTCCATTTGCCAAATACACTGGCCAGGTTTCTAGGCCATCAGCAGTGTCACCAGGATGCTCGTGTGCACCTTTAGGGCTTACTCCGAATCACAAGTCACCATGTTCTCAGCTGGTAGGGTCTGGCCATCACCTAAAATCTCAGCACCAGGAGCACAGTGAGCAAAGCCAACAGCAGTACGGATGCTCTCTCCTCATCCCCACGGCCATCGCTCCTGAGAAATTATGCTTACTTCCAAAACACAAAGGCCAGAGGCCAGACAACCAATAAGTGAACAATTATGAACAGTTTTCGATTGTAACGGCTACCAATACCATTAAGTTTTGTTTTCTAGCAACCCTAACCACTTATTTAGAATGCAGTGCATTATAAATCTTCCCTGTGCCAAAGATCACACAGGCTTCCTTTAATTAATAAACTCGCTACTTAGTTTTTAAGACAATGTGAATTACAAGATGTCCATTTCTTTAAGATCGTCAGGAACCCTGCTATGGCATAAAGGATAGGTGCCTGCTTTCTCCAACAATGAGGCAAATTTGCCATTTAAAATCTTTTTCCAAAGGTCACCTTGAACTACCAAAAAAAAAACACAACACAAAACAAAACAAAAAACAAAGCCCCACTGATATTCATCATCTGCTTGAATGTATCTCAACTGTGAGCAAATAAATCAGCCACGTTCCCAAGCACAAAGCTACGAGAGATTAAGATTTATTTTCAGGTGCCAGTGAGACTAAACAAAGATGGTAAGGAGTGAAACAAACAGAAGGACACTGTGGGAACAAATTAATACACTGAGCCATTATCTTAGCAGCAGCATTTCCCTGTAGAACAAAGTGACGAAACTATCAAGAAGCACTTCTCAAAGCAACAACACTTACGCATGTTGAATGTAAAACAATAAAAAGAATTAACCTGGAATAAATATATAAGTAACAGCATGTTCTGTGTTAAGCCAGTAACAAAGAAACCCCTTAGTGCCGTAAAACAAAGTCCTGTCAAACCCCCATATATTTTTCTTTTTACAAAGAAGCACGAAGATCCTTTCACAATGGCTTAAACTGTATTTATAGTAACAGAGTGAAGACTTCAGATAAAAGTCAGAAAGATTAAAGTCACAGCCCCTGCTCGCCAGGAGCTATGGTTCTGATTTTCCTCCTCGTTGCAGGTCTGCAAATATTAAGACAGAAGATGCCTCCGTGTGACTCCGGGCTCCTCTGAGACCCCACCACCTTTGAGGAACAGGGAACACGGGTGGAAATGCATGTGGGTTAGGAGCAGACTCCATATTAAATGGCAATGCGCAAAGTAACCACCACAACTGCAGGCAGTCAGCCGGGGGAGGGGAGGAGGCAGAGGGCTGAAATTTCTGCAACTGATGCAGGGCAGAAAGGAAGAAAGAAAGAAAAAAAAAAGATGTGGTGTTACTGTTTTAAAATGGCAGCCTGTTAATAATCACTGCATTCCTGGAAACAGGGCAATTCCAGCACCGCCTTCTCTCCTGAGCTGGGCACAGTGCTTGCTTCCCAGGAAACTGGTGAGCTTGGGCACTGTTATCTCCACCTAAAACAAACCCCCTGGAGTTGCCACTCAGGAGTTTATAGGCTTGGAGACTGTGTACTTTCCTGACAAAGAAAAAAAAAAAAGACCTAAATATGCTGTTTTCGGCTGGCAGGGCTTAGTTACTCTGGAGAGAATGGTTCTTGCGTGTATGTTTTTCTTCAAAATGAATGCAAAGCTACTCTGAAGCGCAGGCTTTTGGTTCGCAGCTCAAAACATCTATTTTGCCTTTCTTCTCCCTGGATATGTCTCCTTCAAGAAATCACTTTCTCCTTCTCTTCTCTCTCCTCTCTCCTCTCTCTCTCTCTCTCTCTCTCTCTCTCTCTCTCTCTCTCTCTCTCTCTCTCTCTCTTTCTCCCCCCTACTCCTCCCGCCCCTCTCTCTCTCTCTCTCTCTCACACACACACACACACTCTCTCCAGGGTACTCAGTATACACTGCATGAACCGGACCGTTATTCTCAATGTGAAATTGCATAGTCTCTCTTTAGTTCCTATATTGCATGAACACATACTGAGTTGTATATTTTCAGGTCATCCTTAGCATTTACTTTTAAAGTCAGACACTTGGTTTAACAGTGGATGAAGAAAGGCTAAAAAGTCCTTAACAACAAACAACACACACAGCAAGGGACCGAGTGAAATATGGAATGACAGTATTTGTATCACAGAAATACCAAGAAGAAAGCATTCCTTTCTCACTGAGTGTAAATTAATACTATCAATTTGAAGAGTAAACATATTGTTCATGCAAGTCTGGAAGAGGTTTTAAGTCTATATGCTTTCAAGTAATCATAAAGAAAGCATGAAAAGATGTCAGTATTACCCAAATAGGTCCGTTTTTCTATTCTTTACAAAGTTAAGAACAACCGAAAGTCACTTTTACAAATCACAGATTTCTGAAAAAGGCATTTTGAAGTACAATTACTTGCTATTCTATTTGGTATTTTATTTCAACTGCAACGTTTTGAATACATGCACATTTGTACAACTACCAGGGGAAAAATAACTTGAACCAAATTGAAAAATTACCATAACTACTAGTTCAATATGTCTGGTTAAAATAGAGACATCTGGTCTGTCATTAATTCTTTTGTGTTGATGACTCCTAGTGTGTCTTTTCCCATCAATGAACTTTGCAAGAGAAAAATACAACTTTTAACAACAACAAAAAAACCCCCATGGCTCAGAAATCTATTTCAAAGATTTGCCAATACAGATATGTTATGATTAGCTGAAATAAAGCACAGCACTTTCAAGAATAGCAACGTATCCTGATTGAATACAAATGGTTAGCTTTAAATTCCATCAGAATAATGTTCGGAAGTCATTCTCTGCAGGCAAATACGGCTAATTCATGACAATATTTATAAATCGACACATTGTTCACTTGTTTAAAATGCATACACTGAAGCTCTATAATAATACTTGATTGCCACTCCAAAGAATCTGAATAATACATTTTGCACACCCCCACACAATTCTGAATTAATGGCTGGGCAAACAATAAGTAATGTACTGCACTCTAGCAAAAATCCAGTGATAGCATCAATCCGGCATCTACTTAACACTGACTGCTTACTTTCCACAGATTCCTCACAAATAAGTTTCTTCCCCCCCGAGGCAGTTCATTAGGGAATGACTATGACCTGCCCATTCATCCATCTGCAGAGAGTGAGTGAGTTAGCGATTAATTACGATCACAAACGGGGAGAAACCATAACATACATTACTACAAATCAAGAGATGAAGGAAAGGGCCTGGACACTTCCGCTACCAATAACTGGATTACCATTTTTAAAAGGACTTTTGTCACTTCTTCGCAGGGCAATGGGACCAGGGATCTAAAGCCCTTTGCTGGAATCCACAGGCGTACCAGGAAGGCCCTTCAACCCAACTCAGATAATGCCTTTTGACAAATGTTCTCCTTGAGCATGAGGTAGTTATTCAAAGCCATAAAGAAACAGACCAGGGTACAGCAGCACCTCCTTTACAAAGCCAACCTTAACATGTCCTGGGGTCTCCCCCACCCTCCCCCGCCCCCCTGCTGCATGCAGTCTGCTTTCTTTCGCCGATTTATAACAGATAGCAAGTTGGTGAATAAATATTTAATTTAAGCAGCCGGAACCCTGAAAGGCTGCGCTTGCATCCCCATGAGGCACACGGTACAGAAATACCCTTTAAAAAAAATCCATCTACAGCTGTCCTTTAAGAAAAGGGAGGAAAGAGACAAGCCCACATACACAGGCATCGAACCCAAGGCGCCGACGCCCCTCTGCCAGCGGCATTGCTATAGAGACATTCTTTCCTTGATTAACACGTAAGCTCCGAAGGGTCCATGGCCAGGAACAGCAGCCCAGCAACGCCGCCCAGGAAGCCGGCAGTCAACACACCTGGAACGCTGGACACCCCTACCCACCTCCCCCTGCAAAGGACACGACCCAACTTCCCCAAACACACACCCGACACACACCCACAGGGCTGCACACACGTGCACGGAATGCACACACGGACAGCGAGCGGCGCACAATACCTACAAACCCCGACGAACTTGATCAGCACCCGACGTGCACGCCTCGGTGTGCAGGCAGCATGCACGCGGCCCGGCAGCACCCGGACCCGCGGCGCCCGAGCCCGCACGCACACGCCCCGCCGGTCCGTGGGGGACACACACCGTGCACGCACGTGGAAAACGCACGAACTCCCGGCCCCCGCGGCCCGCGCCGGAGTTATTGATGGAATTCCGGGGGCGGGGGCGGGAGCGGGGGGGGGGCGGGGAACGGCCACACAAAGGTCCCCGGGCCGAGCGGCCCCGCCGGCGCGGACGGCCAAGTGCGGGCAAGTGTCCCGGGCGCGGTGGGCGCGGGGTCCCCGAGCCGATCGCGGCGCCCGTCCGCGCGCACGCAGACCCACGGGGCCCCGGCGAGCCCACTCCCGCGGAATAACAAAGAGCGGGCGCCGGGAGCGGGCGGCGGCTCGGGCTGGGGGCGGCCGTCTCGGCTGCCGCGGGCGGCGCGGCGCGGCGCGGCGCGGGGCGGGCGGGGGGCGGCACGTACCAGGCGGGCAGCCTCGGCCCAGGTGCGGTCCTTCTTCTTCCTCTTGTCTTTCATGTTTGCATCTCATTGATGGTTCTGCTGGTGACGTGGGGGATTCCGCGGGCGCTCGGGGTCCGGGCGCCGAGACAATGACCCAGTGACCCGGTGACCCGCACTCGCTCCGCGGGGGGAGGCGCGCGGGCGGCGGAGGGAGGGATGGAGCGCGGGGGTGGGGTGGGCGCTGGGGGCGCGCGGGCGGCGGCGCGCGGGGGGCGGGCGGGGGCGGCGCGGCGGCGGGGCCGGGGCCGGGGCCGGGGCCGGGGCCGGGGGCGGGGCGGGGCGGGGGCGGCGCGGGCCGGGCTCGCTCGTGCGGCGCTCGCGCTCCGCCGCCGCCGCCCGGCCGCCGCGGTGACAGCTCCGGGGCTGCGGCGCTCGGCCCGGCTCCCAACAATACACTCTGACGTCACGGGGAATGGCGACGGGCCGCACACTCGCCGCTCACACTCGCCCTCGCGCGCGCACACTCGCCGCGCGCCCCCCTCCAGCCACGCCCTGAGCCCCTCGCCAGACCCCACCCCCTGCACCCGGGCCGCCCCCCAGCCCCTCCCGGTGCACCGGCGCTGCCTGCTGCGCTCAGGCCGGGAGCCCCGCGCCCCGCGGGGGCCTGGGGAACTTGGGTCCGAGTCCGCTGGCAACTTGGGGCCCCGTCCTGTGCGCTCACGCTCACGCGCCCTCAGCCGTGCACCCCTTCCGCTGACTCCCCCCCCCTTGCGGGGCGGGGAGCACCCCCAGAACCCGGGGAGAGGGTCCAGCGGCCTCGCACACGGAGCCGTTACTGGACGTGCGACTGGACACCGTGACTGTCACCTACACAGCGCGCCCCGGGCTGCGGGGCCAGGCCCGGCCTCGGCCGAGTAGCTGAGAGTCGCGTGCAGTGCTGGCTCTGGACCGTGGAACAGGCTGCCTGTGGACGCGGCCCCATAGCTGACGCGTATTTGGTATTTGTGAAATGATAACTGCCAGGTTTGGGCTGCGCTGCGCTAGGAGTTGGATTGTTAACCTTGTTAGCGAAACACACACACACACACACACATACACACACATACACACACACCCGCCCCCGCCCCGGCCCTGAAGACTTGAAAGTTTATCGTAACCTTCCCAGCCTCTTAGATGGCCGGTGAATTGCGTAGGTCAATAAAGTGATTGTAAGCAAAGAAAGAAATGGCTCTATGACCCACACAGTGATTATGTGTGTATTTACCTTGAGGATCTAAACAGCAAAGAGGGCACTCATACTGGATTATTTATGTAAGGTTATTCCTTGAATACAAAAATAATGGTATGTAAATAGTACTTAGTGTTTTTTTGTGTCTACATTATCTCATTTGATCCTCAAAACATCGCAGTTAAACCTATTTGTGCACTCCGCTGCACAGATGAGGAAATGAAGCTTAGGGCATTATTTCATGTCTAAGGTCTCTCGCAAAATCAGTGTTAAGAACCAAACCCAAATCTTTTGACCCTAAGCCCAGGTTCTCTCCAAGATTCTAAAAGACAATGTTTAAGCCCTAACTGGTTTGGCTCAGTGGATAGAGTGTCCGCCTGCGGACTGAAAGGTCCCAGGTTCTATTCTGGTCAAGGGCATGGACCTTGGTTGCAGGCACATCCCCAGTGGGTGTGCAGGAGGCAGCTGATTGACGTCTCTTTCATTGATGTTTCTAACTCTCTATTCCTCTCCCTTCCTCTCTGTAAAAAAAATCAATAAAATATATTAATATGTATATAAATAAATAAAAGACGATATTTAAAAACAAATATCCCTAACTAGAAGTGGACATCCACATCTGATGAAAAGACAGACCTGAGAATGAGAACAATTACAGTGAGGTGATTCCTTTCAGAACATTGTCCAATGACTGAGGTAATAAAAATATTTGACTACTGAAATTTAATCAGTGGCAGTTCATAATCATAAAGAGCTGATTATGTTAATTATTTAAAAATATGAGTATTCTCAATTCACTAGAATAAGGGAAAGCTATGCATCAATTTAAGAAAATATCAAAAGATTACCTTCGCTTTTTTCTTTTTTTAAAAAAATGGATTTGAGAACACACTGAAGTTATCCCAAGGGGGAAACTTTCTTCATGCACTTTGCATAACTCTATCCACGTGTATTATATTTTTACTTTACATTTCAAATATATTAAATTTGAATCACATTCACATCTGCTTTTATTTTCAAGAATCCTCTTTATGGCTAAAGTAATGGATATATTTTCAAAGTATTCTCATTCTAATGCTTTCTCCTTTATTCAGAAGTAGCTATGTCAAGCAATCAGACCATAACATAGAATTGGTTATTTTCTGTGAAATAGTGCTTAATAAGAAGTTTCGGAGCCAGCTGAAGGAAAACATGCATATTTAGTTGCTCTACAGTAACTTATTATTCTTTAATAACCAACCTGATTATCAAAGAAGAGAAGATATGTCATCCCATTGAAGCAGATGTAAATTCATTGCAAAAGAAACCTGAAACAACAACAACAAAAATTACCCATTCTTTTTTTGACAGTGAGCCAAGCATAGCATAAGTAATCAATATTATGAACTGACTCTTAGAATGTACCTCCATTTGGGGGCATTTGAGTATAAAGAGTCCCTAGCAGGTAAGTTTGGTTAAAGACTTGGTGAGTATCCCATGCCAAAATAACATATACTTCACAGAGCACTGAACCGAGATGGGCCTGCTTATGTCCATGCAGCCATACTTTCCTTTGTGGCCCCCTCAATCTCAATAATTGTCTGTGGCAGGAGGAGAGAAATATGGCTCAAGTATTGATCTTTTATATTTGGTAATTTCATGAATCGCTCTTTAAAAAAAAAAAAAAAAGGTAGAAAATGATAAATGTCACCAGAAATATACAAGTCAAATTTTGTGAAAATTAATAAGAGGAATAACTCTACTGGGGAGATTTTTTTTTTTAAAGGCTTTAAAACAGAGATGTCCTTTGAAGTGGGATTTGAAAGATGGTAAGATTTGAGCATTCGAATTTGTAGAAATGGAGAGAAACTTTCCCACTATAAGTGCAGCCAAAGTCAGGACATTGAGGGCTAGGGAAATACTCAAATGCTTAGGTAACACCGGCCAAGTGCTGCTAGTCTTCCTTTAAAGTTCAGAGCAGAGCAAATGCATTTCACCACGTCTTCCTTTTAGGAGGAGAGAGGACTAACTCAAGGAACATGGGTTTCAGTTAAAACTGCCCTCCACTTCCTTCTGTGAGGTTCCCATCTCAATTACACAGCATTGGGCAGGGGGTGTCCCAGAGTTCAACCGACAGGAAGTAAACAGCACCTTCTCTGAATTCCCAGGCTGGCTTTCTCCCATGCTGGCTCCTAGGTTTGGAATTCAACAATTCCTGTTGTGCACATTTCCTTCATCCATTCCAGCAGATCTGTTCATGGCCTGGAGTGTTACTTAGTTTTATATTACAAGATGTTTAACGACTGATGGACACTCCATACAGAGCAAACAGCAATAAATGTCCATGGATATAAGACAAAACAGAGGTGAGGGTGCATTTTGGAAACCGGTTAACATTCATAGGAGACTCCGACCCTGAGAAAGAGAGACATAAGAATCAGAGGGCAGAAGTTGTTGTGTCATGGTCTGTCGGAAAATGTAATCAAAGGGTTGACCAAATATGGGAAAGTTTAGGCAGGAATAAGGGCCTAGGACTGCTTTTATTGCCATCTCACACACCCCATGGAAGTCTGGAATGAATGGATGTTTCCTTCACCCCTCCCCCACACAGGCCTACCAGCAGGCCCAACTCTGAGCAGAAGGTGGAGTGAGCAGGGAGTAATAAAAGTGGAAGGGGGAGAAGAAAGGCAGGCTGCAGGGGAGATGGGAGAGGTCTTCATGACCATGCAAGCATGCAACGTGAGTCTTATTTCTGAAATGTATTTATTATGCACACACTGGGGATCTCTGAATTCAACAAATAGGAACATTTAATAATCTTCTCCGGATCAATTAGGGACTTCCACGAAGATGGTCACCTTGTCTCCTTTGTCTGGTACCCACCTCACTGAATTCCCAGCACTAAGCAAATGACTTTTCATAATGTAGGCTATAGTAAATAATCACTGAATAAAAAATAAATGATTGGCAATGTAGTAATATGATCCTCTTATTGTAAATGCAATAAAAAGTTCAATCAAGATATATTTCCTTCCCCCCTCCAATAGCAAAGTGTTTTGGTGGTTGTTTTTTTTTCCTCTCCTGTATTTCACTGAGCAATTCAGGAGAAGTACCTAGTGTAATAAAATGAAGCCAAGCATTGGTGTTAATTATTACAGACAGATACTACAGAGCTCCTAACGGCTCATAAGTATTGGCCTTGTCCCTCTCATTCTCTTCCTATGTAGACTATGTTACTCATTTCTCACGTCTCTCAATATAGTCTCTTAATGTCAGTTTACACTGTGAGTGTAAATATTAGCTGCACTTCAGGAACACACAGAAGGGCTTTAGTCATATTATCCGAGACTAATTGTTCCTAAACTCCTGACAATCCTTCTACTAGGGAAGGAGTGGCTTAGTTGTGATTACTTTGTTTTTCACTTCAATTCTACAAGAGTTTGAAGTTTTAAGATTTCAGTGTACTATGATAATAGAGATAAATAGGAAAACAAACAAACAAAAAATCTTACACATTATTTTCAAAACTGTTCCTGTAGCTGATTTTACTGGCATTGTCAAAGCATATAGCTTTCTTGTTGGAGCTGATTAGAGCTAAGTGGTCAACTTGTAAGACTGCTCATGTTTCAATTCTCCGGTCAACTTGTGTGACTATCTCATTTCAGTGCACTAATTAAAAAAATAAGTTTTTTTCCTGTTACAGCCAGACCCTGTAGCATCTAAAGCTTTCTTAACCCTGAGGAGGAACAGAATAAGGTGGCAAAACTATTTTCCTCTTTTTTACTTTCCTAGACCGCTTTTTTTTTTCTGCTTTATCTAAGTACTTCCTTTTGGAAATAACAAACTCTGCTTCTGAGTAGAGCCCTTCATTCAAGAATTTACCTTTCCCCCCTTTAAACCCTTAATTGGGCATAGAGAACACAGTCTGATTTATGGCCTCGCCTTGAACAGGACTCACACTTAATCCATTACACAAAGAGGGAGACACCGATTCCCTAACAGCACCACTCATTAAGTTTATACAGAACGGAGAAAAAAAACACAACAAAACACTTAGCAAATGTAAATAAAGCTTTGCTTGATACTGTCTTCTTATGCATATGTAATGTGATCAGAATATCAACAGAGCAGTCTAACAGCTTTTTGCTTATTTTCAAAACCACAAATTAGATTTCTCTAGGTAAACTCTAATTCCCATTTAGTGGCTAAGAAGGAAAATTACATGCTGCTAAATTCATCTTTGTGAGGAAAGAATGTTCTTAGTGCACAAAAGAGAAGACTAGAATTCTGATTACGAAGTCTGTCATGGGCTCTGTAAGGCAAAGGAATCCTGCCACGCTCCTGACATTCTTCTTGCTTCAGTTTCTGTATTTACCAAAAGGGTAACTTTTGTGATTGAGAGCTCCTCCCCCTCCCACACACACACAAAGGCCCCCCCCCAAAAAAAACCCTCAAGGAATCATTAATAAGTTATTCAGTTACTTTACACCTACCTGCTATTTTAAGTTGCACAGTAAGGTGTATGGAGTACACACTGTAGGTATTAATCTAGCCATGGAATGTCCTCTCCATTCCTTGCATAGCAACAAAAGCTCAGAGGAAGGCATAAGGCCACCCTGCGACTTTTACAAGGATGGGCTGAGGGATGGGGAGGGAGGGCTCCTTTTGTGACTGAAGAATTCCCACTGCTTTCCAGTTGTGTTTATTGCAGCGGATATGGCTGATCATCTCAGCCAACACACTTTCGGCAACCACGGGGTGACATGACTGACCTGCTAAAATGCCTGAATAACTGGAAGACCTCTTAGGAGCCCATTGTAGCCACAGAAAAGCCATCCGATTGTCTACTGGTTTATGGGATGAGAGAAAAAAAAAGTGGTGTGTGGGGATGCAGGAATTGCCACCTCTACTCAGAGACCCACCTGGCAGCCAAGAAAGGCAGCAGCCCTGCAGTTGAGAGAGAACAATGTCCTGCAGTGTCTGAATTCTGCCTAGGACTTTAACTGCCCCAGTGGGGCTTGGGGTGGGGGCGGAGTTAAGCATACTAGTATTTACCTTATGTGCAAGAACAGAGAGATCCAGGGAAAGAGATTCTTGCTCACCTACTCCCCCTGACTTCCTACCCCTCTGTCATCACATTCAGGCAAGGTCTCCCCAAGGAAAAGGATCAAAGGTAGTTATGACACCGAGATGTCAAAATAATGAATCATGCATTTTAACAATCCCTGGGTTGAGTTTCTGGTAAGAATTCTGATCAATGTGCATTTCTTAGTAGAACATTCTTTTCTCGGGAGATTTTCCCCTTCTTAGACCAAGAGGTGATTAAGTCTGTCGTAGATCCATAATGTCTAGACCACAATTCTTCTGCCTAACTTACAATTATTTAATTTCCATTTCATAAAACGAATTCTTGCCCGGCCGGTGTGGTTCAATGGTTGGGCGTTGAGCCACGAGGTCACTGGTTTGATTCTGGTCAGCGAACATGTCGGGTTTCCGGCTGCATCCCCAGTAAGGGAAGTGCAGGAAGCAGCTGATGGATGTTTCTCTCTCATTGATGCTTCTATCTCTATCCCTCTCCCTTCCTCACTCTCTGAAATCAATAAAAACATACATATATTTTAAAAAGCAAAAGAACAAATCCCTTCTTTCTCTCTGTTTGTGGGCTCATTGCAGAGTTCTCTACCCAGGCAAGAAGTATTCTGCTTCGGTAACATTTTTTTTAATTTTCTTTTTAAAATTTCTATTCTTTTAAAATTTTAAGGTATAATGAACAAAATGCACAAGTGTCTCATGTGTTATCTTCAATGACATTTGATTATTATACAGACCCCAGTAACATTTACGAAATAGGGAACATTTCCATCAACCCCAGAATGTTTCCTTGTGCTATTTGCAGTCACTCCACACCCCTCACAGAAATAGTTGTTTTCAGACCTTAATCACAATAGATGAGTGTGACGTGTTAATGGACTGTTTATATTTTTTTCCCTGCTGTGGCTTATCTGTTCATTTTTGTAAAGGTGTCTGGTGTATCTAATAAGGTCCAACTTATTTTTTTTTCTCTTATGAACAGGGCTTTTGAGAATTGAACAAGAAATTGTTGCCTACTTCAAATGCAAGAAGATAGTCTCCTATCTTTTACTTCCAAATTTTGACATTTTTTTCTGCTTTCGGAAATAGTATTTAAATGTTATTGTTGGATTTCTTGCAGATGAAAAATAGAAATAACACTGATTTTAGAATGTTGACCTTGTATACTGTGACCTTGCTGAAGTCCCTTATTGGTGTTACTATAGTTTCAAGTAGAGATTCTGTGTCTATAATTATGTTGTTTACAAATAATAGAAATTTTACTTCTTTTCTGATGTAATTCATTTTATTTTTTCTTGCTTTATTGCACTGGCTAAAACCTCTAGAAAAATTCTGAATATACATGGTAAGAATAAACACACTTACCCTGTTCCCAGACTTTGGAGTGAAGAGATGCATGTTTCATGTAGGTATCATGTTAGCTGTATGATTTTTGTAGATGTGCTTCATCTGACTGAGGAATTGATCTTCTTTTCCTAGAAGGCTAACAGTTCCTCCCTTTCCCCTCTGTTGGTGTTTTAAATTTTATCAAAAACTTTTCTGCATCTACTTAGGTAATGAAAAGACCTTCTCTATTGTTTTGTTAATATATTGTTTGTTACAGTGATTGATTTTTTAATATTAAACTCAGCTTGCAGTTCTGCAGTAAATCCCACTTGATTTTTTTCATTATACTTTTATATGTTGCTGGATTCATTTTTCTAGTGTTTTATTAATGCTTTTTGTCTTTATGCTCATGAGAAATATTGGTCTTCAATTTTATTCTATTTTAGTATTTTTGAGATATCTTAATATCAGGATATTGATGAACTCATAACATGACTTGAAAAGTTTATTTCCCCTTTCTATGTCAAAATACTGACAGAACTGTTACTGGGTTAGTATTATTTCCTCCCAAAATATTTAATGCAATTTATTGCTGAAAACCCCTAGAAATGGAGCTATAATTGTGTGTGTGTGTGTGTGTGTGTGTGTAAATACTTTTACAACAATTCCAAGTTCTGTAATGTATTGAAATCTACTTATTAATTCTCTCATTGAAATGTCTTGTTACATCTGAAAATCAACTGAGCATAATGATATAGGTATTTTTCTGGTTGTCTACTAGGTTGCATACACACACACACACACACACACACACTAGAGGCCCGGTGCATGAAATTCGTGCACAGGGGGAGGGTGGCAGTCCCTCAGCCCAGCCTGCCCCCTCTCTCAGTCCAGGACCCCTCAGTGGATGTCCTACTGATGGCCCCTGTCTGGCAGGTGCCGTGTGTGTGTGTGTGTGTGTGTGTGTGTGTCCTCTGGGGGCCTGCCCCCAGCTGCACTGTGGAGGCTCAGAGCAGGTGCCCTGTGTATGTGTGTCCCCACTGGGGGGGGGGGAGGCTGCATCGGAGGCTGGGAGCAGGCACCCCGTATGTGTGTGAGTGTGTGCGTCTCTGCTGGGGCCCTGCCCCCAGCCACATCTGAGGCTTGGAGCAGTAGTCCTATGTGTGTGTGTGTGTCTGTCTGCTGGGGGCTTGCCCCCAAGCACACTGTGGAGGCTTGGGACAGGCACCCCTCTGTGTTGATCTCTCAGACTCTTGGCCTTGCCTGCATGTTGTTCTCTCCATTGAACTGTGGCCAGGGCTGGGTGCTGCCTGCCGGCCACGCTTGCCTGCTTCCCAATCTCAGCTTTGCCTGCTTCCCCGATTTCACCCCGGTGGCCAGAAGCAGGCAGGCCCTGCCTGCACATTGCCTGTGGCCAGACTGGCCTTGTGTGCTTCCCTGATCTCACCCCAGTAACACGGCCAGGCCAGCCTTGCCTGCTTCCCTGATCTCGCCCCAGTAATGCGGCTGGGCTGACCTTGCCTACTTCCCTGATCTTGCCCCCCCTCCCCCATAGCCACAGTGACCCATGAGCAAGCCCTTCTGGGGGCTGCCTGCTGGCGGTGCTTGCCTGCTCCAGGGCAGAGAGACCTGTTCATGGGTTGCCAAGGCAATGCCTGTTGGGCTCACGTTGCCAGGGTGATGCTACCAGCATCCTGCCCCATGGCTGTGGGCACCACTATCTTTGTCCTGGAGTGATGGTTAATTTGCATATTACTCTTTTATTAGATAGGATATACACCAAGAGGATATTTTTCCATTGATTTTTTAGAGACAGCAGAAGGAAGGGGGAGGGTGAGACACAGAAAGAGAAACATCAATGTGAGAGAAACACATGGATTGGTTGCCTCCTGCATTAGTAACGACCAGGGGCGAGGAGGGAGTCTGCAACTGAGGTATGTTCTCTTGGCCAGAATTGAACCCAGGACCCTTTAGTCTGAAGGCTGATGCTCTAACCACTGAGCCAAACCAACTAGGCCTGTTCTTTTTTGAAGTTGTTTCAGTTACTCAAGCTTTCTCAAATTTCAGGTAAGTGTTAGAACCAGAGGATCAATGTCTGTCACAGAAGGAAGACCTGCTGTTAGCGTTGCTTTTGATGAGAAATCTGCAGTAGCGCTCATCATTGTTCCTCTGTTCATAAGGAGTGTTTTTTGTCCTCTGGCTACTTAAAATTTTTTTAAATGTCTTAGTGGCTTTGAGTGATTGTATTATCAAGTTCCTTGGTGTAGTCTGCTTCCTATTTCTTGTTTGTGGGGTCCACTGAGCTTCTTGAATCCAAATGTATAGTTTTCAACGAATTTGTAAATATTCCAGCCATTCTATCTTCAAATGGCTTTTTCTGTTCAGTATTTAACCCTCACCACCCTCCCTAGTAACTGGCTATGTCTAAGAAAGGGATGGTATCTTTATTGCCAACATGGTACGCCATGATTATTCCAGGACTTAGTGAATATTAGTTAGCCAATATCCAAATGAATTAACGCATGAATTTCCAAGCAACAAAGTATTTGTCCTAGTTATTCACTTTGATTAAGCAGTGTGTCTGCATTGCTAGACATCATTAAGCAATTATACACCACCAGTTTAGATTAATATAATTCTGAGGTTTGCTTAATTAAGTCCACAATCATCTCAGGCCAGGATATACTAATATGCCTGCTCCACTTTTACTTGTATTTCTTTTCACTGCTCCTCCTGCATTTGAAAAGAGTAGGAAAAAGAAGCAAAAAAGTTGAGAGAAAGAAGGGGAAGGGGGAGTCAACCAGTGTCTCCCCAATAAATTCAGTTAAAAAATGGACTCCCCTTTTCAATGCTTTAATGATCAGTATGGAATTTTCGGATCTTCACACCTACAAGGCTGCACTTAGAGAAATTTTATTGACTTACATTTATTTCAAGTATTAGACCATGTAAAGGATAATACATATGTGCAAATGGGTGGTTCTTGGGTTTACGCCAATGGTAACAGTAGCCAACATTTATCGAGTATTTATTATGCCATAGGGGCTATTAAAAGGATTTGTCCTGTTATGTGCAAGAGCATTGTAAGTTATATATGATTATTATACTCTTTTACAGATAAGGGAGCTCGATTGCAGAGAGATTAAGTAAATTGCAAATGTGTGTACAACTTGCAAGTGACAGAACTGAGATAAAACTTTAGGCTATCTAGTCAAGATTTCTTACTTTTACCTCTTCTAATTAGCACGCCTAGGCATTATAGTGTACACTTTTCTGGTATAAAATAAATTCCCTTTTTTTGGAAGTGTAAATAAGGCTGCATTTATAATTTTATTATATCTAGGATTCTGCTGAAAAAATATGCCACGAAGAAGATACTGAGTCCATTAAATTACTGACCTGATTTATCCACTTGTATTTGTAAAAGAAGCATGTGCCTCCCTGGTTTCTTCATGTTTGCGTGCGTGTGTCTGCTCTTTTAGAAAGACATAACCCATGTGCGCTTAACTTCCTTAAGGCTTTCGAGACTTTACTTTTAAATAAGCGTTATATTTTAGAACAGTTTTAGATTTTTAATTTATTTTTTCCAGATTTTTATTTATTTGTTTAAATATATTTTTATTTATTTTTTACAGAGAGGAAGGGAGAGGGATAGATAGTTAGAAACATTGATGAGAGAGAAACATCGATCAGCTGCCTCCTGCACACCCCCCACTGGGGATGTGCCCACAACCAAGGTACATGCCCTTGACCGGAATCGAACCTGGGACCCTTCAGTCCACAGGCCGACACTCTAGCCACTGAGCCACACCAGTCAGGGCATCCAGATTTTTATTTTATTTTACTTTTTATTAAATTTATTGGGGTGACTTTAGTGAATAAGATTCGATAGGTTTCAAGTGTAGATTTCTTTGATACATGATCTGTATCACTGAGTCTTTCTCAAAGCACAAGTGTTATATATTTTATTAGGTCAAATTCACTGATTATTTTCTTTCACAAACTAATTTTTTTGGGGGGTGGTTATTGTAACTAAAAATTCCCCACCAAATCCAAGGTCCCACCAATTTTCCATTATGTGGGTCTTTTTCTCTGAACAACTGCATTTTGCACTTTAACCGATAATCCTATTTTGGGTTAGGTTTTGTGAAAGGTTTTGTGAACCTATATCTAGGTTCATTATTTTGTATATGGATGACCAATTGTTTCGGCATTATTTATTGAAAAGACTATCCTTTCTCCATTGAAATATTATAAAATATTTTTTAAAATCTGATGTTACTTGTTTTTTAATATAAATCTTTATTGTTGAAAGTATTACATATGTCCCCTTTTCCCCCCACTCCTCTCCCCCTTCCTCCCCAAGCCTTCACCAGCCTATTGTCTGTGACTATGGGTTCTGTATATACGCATACGAGTTCAATGGTTGAAATGTTGTCTTCAGGCACAATTATTTAATATGTGCATGTAGTTAACTTGGTTGTTGAAAGAAGGTACTATTGAGTCAATGTTGAATTTAAATCTCATTCAAGCAATTTGGATTCACACAAGCAAAATGTTCTTGGACCCATGTGCCTCTGTGTGCTGGTCGTTTGTTCTCCAGGCTTCTACTCTAATGCTGCCTACTGATTTGCACATGTGCATCCTTGCCTCTAAAGAGAGAAGATATTCCAAATAGCTTTCTCAATTAAAAGCCAGCACTGAAACAACATATGTTGTGAAAATGATGGGTCTTTATTGCCCGGTTGGTATAAAGCAAAACAAAGAGTAGCCAGGAGATGGGTTAAAATGTGCTAGACTAGTAGCCTAATAAACACTAAACCCTTTGGAAGTTAGTGGTTCTTCCCCAGCATGCAGTAGAGTTGCAGGCTACGTTTGTCACTGCCTTTCCTCAGCCATAGCCCCTGAGCTAGAGGGAAGGGTGTCATGAAGAACTGAAGGGAAAAAATACTTATGTCTATTCTGTTGCTGGGAAGTCTTATCCCAGCACTTTTCAGATACCAACTGGTATGACTCTGCCTCTTGCCTTAATCTCTGTTGCCACAGCAATTTATACTACTGCATCCCTTCCCCCAATGGAGGAAAGTAAGTGTTTCTGATTATCCTTAGGTAAGTTTTTCTTCCTAATAAAAAGCACCATGCTTTGGAATCATTGCAGCAATAAAAACTTAAAACCACACGTGCCTGCTAGCAAAATGACAGAAACGTATGTGCATTCATGTTTTAAGATAAGTCACTTCTATTTGAAAGCAAATAAAATAGCACCAGCACAAGCTCTGTGCGCCTGCTAGCTTTGACTGTCCGGCCCTGGCAATGAAAGGTGTTAGGATGATGTGTCTCTGAAAGCACAGCGTATCTGCTTTGAATACACAACTCACACACATGTAATAGGAGGCCTGCTCATAAGGGGAGTTCATAAAACCCACCTCAGAGTCAAATCAATGGCAACCAAGGTCCTGCCTGCAGAATGTGCTCCTTGAGCATTTTGTTGGCTTGTCGGCTGTTTCATTAATATTTTACAACAGAAAGTAAATGTCTTGAGATTCCAAAACCATCACAAACTGTCCCAGCTTCATTCAATTGGTTATTATGATGTCATCAGTATCCTTTGACATATATATGGAAGCCTCCTTCCAGGGAATGGCTTCTATTCCCAGTTTATACATATGCAGGAGGGAGGAAACCTGTGCAACTCAACATTCCTGCCACTGCAGATCAGGAAGGCTGCTCTGGAGATCTGTGTCCATTTTTGTCTTCGGGATGGCTCCCACTGTGAAGAGTATTCATCACATTTTTTTGAGCAACATCAACCCTCTCGAGTTTTTCATCTTTGTCATCTGCTCTCCCATTTACAAATTGATAAAGAAAATATTAAAATGGAATGACTATAAAGAGCAAATGCAGAATGCATTCTGCCAAGAATATATCATGTCTTAGAACTGGTTTCTGGGAATGGGGGGCAGAAATACTCTGGAAATTTCTTACTTAGTGAAGAGTCCAATCCACCTGCAGTTAAAACCAAGGCATATATATAATTAAAGTAGGAAATTAAGGCAACTAATAGAAAAAAATCTTTTCAAATAAGTGTCTTCATATAACAAAAGACCAGTACTTGCTTGTTGAATAGAATATTAGTAATGAAAAATTAACTTTTTTCATACTAGATGTATAAAGAGCTTTATTTTTGAAACTTTTTATTTAAAAAATGTTTAAACAGCCCTGCAAGCATGGCTCAATGGTTTACCATTGACCTATGAACCAGGAGGTCAGGGTTCGATGCCTGGTCAGGGCACAGGCCCGGGTTGTGGGCATGGTCCCCAGTGTAGGAGGTGTGCAGGAGGCAGCCAATGAATGAATCTCGCTCATCATTGCTGTTTCTCTCTTTCTCTCTCTCTCTCTCCCTCTCCCTTCCTCACTGAAATCAATAAAAATAATTTTAAAGGTTTTAAAATATATATTTAAAAAATATTTAAACAAACACATATATTGTCTACTTAGATTAAAAAATTATTACTTTATCACTTGCTCTGTGTGTTTAGATCTTTACGTGTAAAAAGCTTTAACTGTAAATTTGTGAGTATGTGATGGGAGCTCTCCTCTTGTGTCTGGTCCATGTGGGAATGGAATCCTAGTGTACAACTAGCCTCAGTATAGACCTAAAAGGTACCTACACAGTCAAGTGTAGTGGTTTTGCAACATATTTTTCTAAGCATACACACCAAAGAGTTAAAAAATATAAAAACCCATTATATGCACTCCCAATACCAATTGGTTGCTTCAGCAAACTAACTGGAAGATGTTGGATTTTAATTATAGCAGAAAACTCATTAAACATAAATTCCTGAAGTTCTTCATTTGGAAGATTAACAAATTAGAAAATTCTGTTTCCAAGTGTTGTTTTGTGTGTTGTTGTTTTTTTAATTTGACCAAACATGAACATCTTTTCTTTTAGAGTTGAAATAGTATCATTTCAACCACAAAATTCACTTAATGACTGTAACATGCCAAATGTCTATTTTCAATGCTCTCTTTTATTGTATCAAATTCTTTTGAAAAGGGATCCGTTTTCTCATTTATTGTTAAAACTGTACCTCTCCTAAAGCCATAACGAAGTATATTTCTTTTTTTATACTTTAATCTCTGCAGGTAGCATACTGTTGACAGCCACGTATTATGATACAAAAGTTCTGCAAAATTGGCACAAATGTAATTTTGCTTTAAAAAAATCTGTAACATATTTAAGTTCAACGACTTTTAAGTATTTCGCAGTTGAACAGTCTTCAAAGTCTTATACGGCACAGTCTTGAATTCTTTACAAGGTCCTCCAAGCTTCTCCTGTGGAATGCCACATGGTGCATCAGCTGTGACTACACAGACACTGACGGACTCAGAACTGAATCAATGATTTCAAGAGCCACTCTCAGGCCCCGCGGGTTGCATGGCCTCTTTGCTTCTCTTCCTCCCACACCTAATAGTCTCTTCATGACAGACATCTCAGTCACACTATACACTGAAAATAGGATCGTATTTTTTCCCTTTTTTCAGAAAATATTATAAATATGAATCTAATCTAAACTAATAAAAGCGAAATAGTAAAATTAACCATTTCTTTGGGACGGGGTAAGCCACGCCCACCAGCCAATCAGAGCGACTGTATGCAAAATAGTCCAGCCAAGATGGAGACCTGCAGCCAAGAAGCAAACAGCAGCAAGTGAGTCGCTGGCAGAGGGGCAGGGTGGGTCAAAAGCAGCACTAGGACAGGCCTGGAGGGGGCCAGGCACCCCAGCGGCTTTGATCCCGCCTTGGCGCTGAGGTCCCTGGGACCTCAGCACCGTGGGACAGGCCTGGAGGGCACCCGGCACCCCAGCGGCTGTGATCCCGCCTCTGTGCTGGGGCCACCTAGAGCATGCCTGACACCCTGGTGGCTCTGAGACTGCCTGGGCGCTGTGGCCGCTGGGGGCCAGAGCACCGCAGGACATGCCTGGAAGGTGCCGGGTACTCCAGTGGCTCTGAGCACCCCTCGGCGCTGGGGCTATCAGGCAGGTGTGCAGTTAGGAGCCAGTAGCACCGAGGGTTCCCCAAGTGGAGAGGATGTAGACCAGGCTGAGGGAACACCCCCCCCCAAGTGCACAAATTTTTGTGCACCAGGCCCCTAGTAGGCTTATAAAACCAAGGGGGCAGTTCCTTGGACAGCAGGTTTGAGGAAGATATACTTCTTCCTATTCCCCTTGCTCCGGGCAGCTGAAGCACCCTGGTACTCCACAGGCTGAGCAACAGTAGGAGTACAGTTGTTCTTATGGAAAACAATACTTTAGTTAATAAGCAATAATATAAGATTAAATTCTGTTTTTCACACTTAAAACCATAAACCTACTTTTGCCTCATCCTGTATGGAAACAAATATAAGAAGTCTCTGTAAGATGGAGAGAAGGAGAAATATCGGCTAGAAACTTTGGGACTTAAGTCCCAGAATGATGAGTTTGCCTCACATATTCCAGATGGGGTACTGGAGAAGTAGACCACTCAGAAATACCAAGGGAGCGGGAAAAAGTAAACCACCAAAGGCCGCTCTGCCGAAGGGATAGGAAACAGGCAAACTGCTAAGACAGAAGATTTTCAAACCATCACTCTGCTGTTCCAGCCAAATACCCCGCAAAAGAACTGTGGCTGCATCCCCACCCAGGCCAGCAAAGGCCGTGTGCAGAGCCTAAATTTGCCTTCTCCCCTGATTGGAATGAGGTGCCCCAAGCACCTTCATCCCCTAACTCCCCTGCCCCAAGCCACGTTTATGTCAGAAAAGGTTGAGTCAGGACCTGGAACTTTCATCCATGCCAGGTATTAAAGAGGTTCCCTACTTCTGCAGTGTTAATAGAGACCAGTGGGGAGCCTGGATCTTCAACCTCAAAGTACCCCTTTTCTCCCCTCCCTTCCCCTCCTCTCCCTTCTCCTCCTCTCCCTTCTCCTCCCCACCCTTCCCTTCCCCTTCCCTCCCTTCCCCTCCCCTCCCCTCCCTTCCCCTCCCCTCCCCTTCCAGCAAGGTATCAGAAGAGGTCTCTGGGAGAATTAAAACTGACACCAGGGCTCAGAAGTAATAGCCACGCCCTCATGGTGGAGGCTACATGGAGATCCTGGACTCCCACCCTGTCCAGCAGTAACAAAGAGCCCCTCCCACACACCCAGGCGTCACAGAGGCTGAGTGGAGAACCTACAGCTTCCACTACCACTCAGCGATAAGGAGGCTGAGTCCTCCTTTGCTCCATGAGAGCAGTTTCAGAGGCATCAAAACAGATTTAAATAAGATCCAGAGTCTCCGAACATAATACCCAAAAGGTCCAGGTATTCATAAAAAAAAATCAGTCATACAAAGACTCAGGGTGGGCCCGCTCTCTCTCAAGCACTCTCATGCCTCCCCGCTTCTTTCCTCTGGTGTAGCTTTGTCTTTCTTTCTCCTACACTCTGAGGGCACTTCTTCTGCCTCTGTTTCCTGAGCCCACACAGCCCAGCTGGCTCACTTCTTCTGCCTCTGTGTCTTTCTTTCTAAAAGGCTAAATAAACTGGTACCAGAACAAAAGAGTCAGAGGACTCAGCTTGAATAAGGAAATGCAATCAGTAGATGTCAACGCTGAGGTAACACATACGTGAGCATTGTCTGGCAAAGGTTTTAAAGCTGTCATCATAAAAATGTTCCCACAAGCAATTATGAACACACTTGGAACAAATGAAAAAGTAGAATGTCTCAGCAAAGGACAGAAAATATAAATAAGAACCAAATGGAGATGTTGGATCTAAAATATATAATAACTGAAAAAATTCAGTGGATGGGCTAAATAGCAGAATGGAGAGGACAGAGGAAATAATAACAATAATAATAAACAGAGGACAGGAGGAAAGTTTTATTGGTGATGGATGTGTTTATGGCATAGGTTGTGATGGTTTCATGGTGAATATGTATCCCCAAACTCATCAAGTTGTATGTATTAAATGTGTACAGCCTTTGGTTTGTTAATCATCCCTCAATAAAAGCGGTTTCAGGAAAAGAAATTAATGAGATAATGCATAAAAGTGACAGTGCTAACATAAATAAATATACTGTTTCTTTGTAAAACAACAAAATATTCAAACTTCTAGCTAATTTAATAAAGAAAATGGAGAAAACACAGACATACAGAGTAATAAATGGCATGAAGATAATGACATTGAAACAGAACTATTTAAAAAATATTGAAAGAGGCCACTTTGAAAACCAACATGCAAATACATTTAAAAACCGAGTTTAATAAATAAAAGAAAGTCACTTTTACCAAAATTGATCCCATTAGAGATTAAAATTTCATTTAAACACATTTTGTAGAAGAAATCTTAAAAGTTATTATGAAACCACTCTGCAAAAAAGAATCAGGCCCAGTTATATTCCCAGGAGAAACCAACCAAATCTCTAAAGTCACGTAAAATGTTTGAGAGGAGTAAATATAAAGAAAAATGCCCGACTTTTTAAAGCTAGTTTAAAATCAACAATTAAACCAAATAAAGATAGCACAGAAAGAAGTTTATGAACCAAAAACTAAAATATTCATGAAGATAAGCCCACTATGTAATGAAAACTAAGGGGTATTTCAGGAATGCAAGGTTGGTTATCCTTTCCTCTCTCTTGCACACAAATACATACACGCACTTATATGCACACCACATATGATAAGGAAAAGGGAAATACTCCTTCCATTCTTTAATACTACACTGGAGGTAATATCCAATGCAATTAGATAAAATAAACCAAACAGAGACCTATCATTAGATAAGAAGTAAAAGACTCTCTATTAGCAGAAGATATAATAGCATACCTAGAAAATCAGAGATAATAAATTATTCTATTTTCAAACAATAACAAAGTAAGGTAGCAGGATACACAAATGACATACACAAATCAATAATGTTCATCTAATTAGCTAGAAGGTTAAATGTTAGTGAAACCCCATTTTTAATCTTTAAAGAAATTTAAATATTAGAAATAAGTTTATCAGAAAATGACCAAAAGCAATAGGAAGAGAAGCTTGAAATATTTCTGAGACACACATGTGAGTTTGTACTAAGGAAACACATTCATATTCTTCAATTGAACAAGTCAACGTCATAAAGATGTCAGTTCTCCCAAAGGCAATATGTAAACTTTATACAATTCAATATGTAACTAGAAAACTTGATACTAAATTTCATGTGGAAAAATAATCATGTAAGAATAATTAGAAGAGCAATGAGAAAGAGAAATTATAAGGGACTAACCTCACAAGATAGTAAAACATATAAGATAGTCTTCATAATGAAAACAGTGTAGTATTTGCTCATAAATAGATAAACCAGTGGATAATAGAAATCTCAGAAACAGACCAGAGCACATATGTAAATTATATATATAATAAAGATGGTGTCACAAATCCCTGGGCAGAGAGATAGGCTTTTTCATAAATGGTGCCAAGATAACTGGCTAACCATTTTGAAAAAGATAAAGATGACGATCAATGTCACACATCGCATATAAGAAAAAAATATCCCAATGGATCGGGGGGGGGGGGGGGGGGGGGGGGGGGGGGGGGGGGAGGGGGCAAAATATAAAAAATAATGCATGCAAGTAGTAAAAGTCAGTACGAGTAAGTTCCTCAGTGATCTGGGTGTATAAAAAGCTTTTTGAAAATGACTAAAAAATCCAGATGTAACATTGAGAACTTGGAAACTTATGCTGTCGGAAAAAGCAAGACATTTGCATGACAAAACACAATGAAGTACGTCTAAAAACAAATGACAAACTGTAGAAAAATTACCATTTTTGGCACTGCCAAAGGGTTAGTAACGCTAATGTGTAAAAAACTGTGATGGCTTCATACTGACTGTCTTGAAGTGTTACAGCAATCATCTTCTTTTTTAAATATATTTTTATTGATTTCAGAAGGGAAGGGAGAGGGATACAGACAGAAATATCAATAATGAGAAAGAATGCCTCCTGCACACCCCACACTGGGGATTGAGCCCACAACTGGAGGACAGTGCCAACTAGGATTCAAACCATGACCTCCTGGTCCATAAGTCGTAGCTCAACCACTAAGTCACGAAGCCCAGGCTCACTTTATTTCTGAAACATCCTGATCATAATTATGTCTTTCACTTAGAATCATCCATACGGGAGTTTTAAAGAAAACATACATTTCCATTATTTAAATTACATTTAAGTGTAGCTGTGAATGCATAATACTAAGCCTTAGGCAACATTGTCTTTTGGCAAATTGAACAGAGAAGCATTTGATCACAAAAGTCATATCCACAGCCTGACTTTATGCTAATTGCCAGGTAATTCAGGTTTTAAAACCAAATTTCTCTGCCTCATTCCCTAATCAGTTTACTGTTCTGTCTGAATTTCTACAACACAGCTGAACTGGTCTTTGGGTAAATCCACCACAGTCTCTTTGACTAAATGGATGTTAATGAATACAATATTGAGCTTTTCTTGGCTAAATTACCTCTAACAAGACATTTTAGAGTTAATTTAATGAAGTGCACTAGGAAGCTAAGTAAGTGGCTTATTTCATTAAGTGAGGCAGGTTGGAAGAGAATGAACACAATAAATAGTGGAAGGTGTAATTTTGTTGTTTACCAAGTATGTTGTAATCCTTCAAGTGAAGATGTAGAGTGCTGTCATTAATCACTTCCTTCTCTGCTTCATCTCCTAGAATATTAGACCGATAAATTTATCTTCTGCTATTTTGACCCTAGATTATTTCACTAATTTTTTAAATCTTATATAGATAGTGTACAAAATTGCAATGTAACCTTAATAATGGATGTATCCAAATAGTATCCTAAAGTAGAAAAAGCTGCATTTTTAACTTATATTACTTATGGAAATACATGTGCTATCTTCAGGTGTGAATTAGAACCCAGCTGGTGTGGTTCAGTGGTTGAGGGTCAACCTAGGAACTAGGAGGTCACCGTTCGATTCCTGGTCAGGACACAGGCCTGGGTTGCAGGCTCCATTCCTGATTGGGGCCATGTAGGGCAGCCGATGAATGATTCTTTCTCATCATTGGTGTTCCATCTCTCTCTCCCTTTCCCTTCCTCTCTAAAATCAATAAAAAAAATGTATTTAAAAAAATGAATTAGGAATAAGAGGAATTGCATGGCTACCTGCTCTACTGCTAAGAAATGCCTCTCACCCTGAATATGTGCATGTTGATTTAAAGTTTACATAGCACTCTTACAACAATGGTGGGATAAACAAAACCAAACCAAAAAGATTTTCTTCTGTTTTAAAGATAAGAAAACAAATAATCTAAGAGTAGGCCGAGGGGCATAAGATCATATTGCTGGTGTTGCTGAGCTTTTCCAAGAAAATAAAGTGCTTCCATATAAAATAAAGTTTATTCATTAGTTGGTCTGGGGATAGATTGCTGCTGCCTGCATTACACACATGTTTGATACTGGCCTCTTTAAATTAGATGGCCCGCCATCCCTTTGTGGAATCAACAGATGCTTTAAGGGTAAATTTCCCTGTTGTTCCTTCAAGTCCTCTGCCTGGGTAGGCCTCAGCAGTGCGCCAGTTGGCGTGCGTAGAGACTTTCGCCGAATATTATGAACTCTTTTGAGCACAGATAAGAAACAGTGACAAACTTGATAATCAGACCAGAAACTTGCTGACTTGCCATGAACACATGCTGTACTTTTGTGCTGAGTTGGAAGGAGCTCAGTGCCGGCCAATGTTTAACAATCGGCTCTCCAGAAAACCCGAAGTCCTGATTTGCAGGGCTTGCCAACTCTGCTCTGTAGCCCCACCCCCGGGGATTTCAGACTTCCCATGTGGTGGTCACTGATGCAGAGCTGGGGAGAGATGTAAACAATCAGCTCTGGTAGGCCGCTGTGATTGGGAGGAAGTGTCCCAGGGTCTGATAAAGCATCTGGAGAAGGAGGAGTGGACAGCTTTGGATTTACATTCGTTTGTCTATCTCGCCTGGGTCACTTGGTATTGTCACCTTCTCTGTAACCAATGTAAGGCCGGGGGAATGTAAAACTGCAGAGACGAATACTTCTTACGCCCCATTTTACCAGAAAACTTGCAGAAGCGGAGTTCTGAAGGGATCGATCAGCTGAGAATCTAGTCAACACTGTGCTACAAAAAATATAATAAGGCGCCAAGGTCCTCTGTACTATCTGAGTTTGAATGAGTAAAAGGGATCGTCCCTTTATTCTGCAAATAGGGTTTCCCTTTCAAAAATCAGAACCTAGTTATGGTCATGGAAAAATATGAGACAAAATAGGCATGCTCTTTGTTCATTACGGGTCTAACAGGGCACAGGACCCAAACACAAGTAACAAGTAATGCATGTCTTAAGAGCACGCATTTGAAGTATAGCTTTGATATAATAGACTTCTAACAGCTTACTCGCTTGACATCCATTTTTGAGGTCTCATGTTATTGTTCTTTCTTTTGACACGGATCAATAAATAATTTGGGCTGGCGGGAATAGAGAATAATTTAAGGCTTTTCTCTTGAGTTGATATTTTCAACATGTTTTATTTAAACTAATGTCAGAGTGGTCTCGAACATTGTTTCTGTGTTATGACTCAACTCTGTGAACTAAAACTGACCTCCTTAACCTTACACATTCTCCTTATAAACTGACTCTGCCAGGCCTGGATGACCACGCGTGATGGTAACCCATAGCAATTAATAATGGCTTTCTGATGAAGATCTTCCTGGATTAATAAATCTGCTCTAAGAGGAAATGCATATAACTTTTTTTAATATATATTTTTTATTGATTTAGGAGAGGAAGGGAGAAGGAGAGATAGAAACATCAATGATGAAAGAGAACCATTGATTGGCTGCTTCCTGCACACTCCCCACGGGGAATTGAGCCAGCAACCTGGGCATGTGCCCTGACCGGGAATCAAACCATGACCTCCTGGTTCATAGGCCGACGCTCAACAACTGAGCTACACCAACTAGGCTGCCCTTGACTTCTGAGGGCTGTTTTGTGTAGAAATATCGGAATATCCATCAGAGAAGAGAAATTAGCCTTCTCTTCTGATATCGTAGTCCTTTCTGTCTGGGTGTTCCTCTGGTATCCTATAACACCACCACCAAAAAGTAAGGGCTGGAAACAGAAAAGTCAAAATGCTTTTGAACTATCTAGGTAAAATTCTTAACATTTCCATGACAAAATTGGCAATGTTTAATTATGTGAATCTCATACATCAATGGTTTTTAAAGTAAAAAGCTAAAGCAGCAGCACATGGGAAACAACTCTCAGCCCCATCCAATATCTACTGATCTACTGAGCTAGCAATTCTAGAAGTGGGACCCAGGAGTCTCTCCTATATAATAAATGGCTAACATGCAAATCGACCGGACGGTGGAACAACCAGTCGCTATGATGCACACTGACCACCAGGGGGGAAGGCACTCAATGCAGGAGCTGCCCCCTGGTGGTCAGTGCACTCCCATAGGGGGAGTGCCACTCAGCTAGAAGCTGGGCTCAAGACTGGTGAGCACAATGGACGGGAACCTCTCCTGCCTCCACAGCAGCTCTAAGGATGTCCAGCTGCTGAAGAACTGGCCTAAGCTGTCAGTTAGACATTCTCCAAGAGCTTCTAGACTGCAAGAGGGTGCAGGCTGGTCTGAGGGACCACCCCCCCCCCCAGTGCACAAATTTCATGCACCAGGTCTCTACTGTTTTAATAAGGTCTCCAGGTCATGCTGATGCAGACTCAAGCCTTCAAACAATAATCTTTAATGTGGAAGGACTTTTGATTCCTATGGTTATTTCCCCCTATTGGTCTATTGGATCAAATTTAGGAAAAAGATAGCAATATACTGAATCTGGAATTTTTTCTCCCTGTTGTATAATAATGAAAATCTTCCAATGCTATCCACTTTTTAGCTGCTAGCTTTTTTTTTTTTTTGCTTTTTTTTTTTTTGGTGGGGGGTAGTGGTAGGGGGCTGTCATAACTGAATGTTTAATCACTTAAGTAAAGAAGTTAGGATTGTGGTTTATGAAGTCAGACATACCTGGACTTAAATCTTGGTTCTGTCACTTTCCAATTAACTATGTAAACTTGAACAAATTACTTAATATTTAGCTGCTAACTTCTGTGGACAACAAAGAGGTTCCATGAGAAGTAACCTCCCAGGGTGATCAACCATGAATTCCTAACTGGGTGGAGCATGGTGGATTATGCCCCAGGCAGAACCTTCTTTAGAAGAAGGGCGACCTGTGCCTTAAGCAAGCCCAGTCCATCATTCTTTGCATGTAGGTCAACACACAAAGCGGAAGAAATCCTCCATTCTGGGCCTCTGGAAGGCGTCACCACCTTAAGGGAGCACACTATCTTGTTAACTACACTGAACCTTGTTCCTCCTATCTTCCTAAAATCTTCCCTATGTTTCCGTCTTCATTCCAAAGGTATATATAAAAAAAGCCAAACTGCCATTTCCTGGAGAACTTGAGACCTTGTTTCCCAGCAACTGTCCTCAGTTTTGGCTCAAATCAAATCTTATGGAAATGCCTTGCAAGTCTGGACGTTCTTACATCGACACTTCTGTAATCAAACACTTCCAAAATAAACTCATCCCACTGACAAAAATTACCTAAATCCTCTAACACTGCCAAACCACTTCCACCACATGGAATCCTACATCAAACACAGCACGAGTCGATTTGAATTTTGGAGTGATTGGAGGGCTGTTTATTTTGTCGTGAAGAATGGGGGTGGGAATGCCTTCAGAACTTTCTCCTTGAGTCTGGTTTTTGTGAGTGGTTCTCAAGGCTACATTTATGTTCTGAAATGAACAGTGACATCCTTTCTTCCCTGTTATTCAAAATGTGGCATAACTTGCTAGTTCCCACGTACTTGAACAGGCCTTACCTCCTTTCTTTTTTCCCAGGTAAGTACCTATTTCTGCCGTGATTAGATTCTTTCCCAAACCACCCCTCTCCATGTTATCCCACTTTAATTTCTATTTCCCCATTCTCTCTTTTTCTGACCTACTTCATTTTGCTCTCTAGTATTTTCTTGGTTCCTTCGTCATATACTGGCTGGTTCCACTTATGGAAACCTTATACTTACTCTTAAGATCCGTACTGGAAAATAGGCTCCTTCACAAATAAGCACAATTTTTATAAATGGACTAATCCTATTCAGAGAGACACTTACATTAAAAATAATGAGATTACTGGTCCTGGATGCAGATAATGAGGAAAAGAAAAACTTTGCCCTACTGAGCATTCCACCTGCTGGCCCTCTCCCCCCTTTGCTTATGACTGTATAGGGTAAGTTCTCCAACCCAGAAAGCTTTAAGACCATCCTCTAATGGCTCTCGCTCACCTCTCATCACTTTTGTTCATCATTATTGACAAAGTAAAGGTAATTTTCCCCCCATGCTTCTTTAACACACTATTTGTATTATTTTGAAGGGCATACCATCCCCCCCCCAAATGCTATAATTTGAAGTATTTTAATATCTGAATTAAAACATTTTACATGTGCTATTTTAGTATTCAAATGCTGCACACACAATCCCAATATTTCTCTCTGTATCTCCTTAGACAATGTAAATGTCACATGCCCCCAGAGGTTCTCTCGTGCTGGACTTGAAGTTCACAGAACTTAGCTTTACCTTTAGCTGAGGAATTACAAGGAAGGAGTGGGCTGATAAATCTGCAGTCTCACTCACTGGGTGATATATAAGTTTTTAAATGTTCTTAACTGAGAACTTTTCAGTTATTTTAAGCAAGCCAGTGTCTTCATGTATCAGTTCTTTGAGTCTGAAATAATATAATATGAAATATTCATTTTTCAGGCCATGAATTCTGTGGTTCTTCAGTGTTTTTGTTTGTTTGTTTCTTTGTTGTATTAATACTCACTGCAGGATATTTACCCATTGATTTTTAGAGAGAGTGGAAGGGAGGGGGAGAGACAGAAGAGAGAAACATCATTTTCCCCGATTAGGGCTTGGGATCGAGCCTGCAACTGAGGTATGTGCCCTTACTCAGAATCAACCTGGGGCCCTTCAGTCCAAAGGCCTATCCTCTAGCCACTGAGCCAAACTGGCTAGGGGATGGTCCTCACGATTTTAAGCATTTCTTCTAATATGCAAATAAGAGGGGGCAAAAGGAGTTTTCCATGTGAACAACTGTAAACCTACTTCTGTTCCACTCGGTATGTGGAAGATTATCCCATGGCTCATCTCTCATGTCAGTGGAGTTGAGAATTCTGACATTTTCTTGGCATTCTTTAGACTATGCTTAATTCCCATCACTTTTGCTGAATGAAGTCATTTTATTCTACATTAAATTAAGTAAGGAGGCAGTGTATTCAATTTAGTTTTTACTGTCACTTGTATGATCAGAAAATAATAGTATCAATGAATACATGAGAATTTAATTACAGCTCCTATGAATGATTCTATTAAATATATTTTAGATTCCTAAATATTTATACTTACTTTGAAGGGTAGAAGTACTTTAGTGTATGTGTAAAAAAGAGAAAAAATACACAGAAATATCGTAACCAATTCCATGTGCTATATACTAGAATGAATAAACACTAACATACTGTGTTAGTTGATTCATAAATTTTAATAAAAGAAAAATTATAAGTAGTTAAATTTTCCATTGTAAAAACAAATTCCATTGTCCACCATTCCTATCTTCCTCACTCTTCATTATTATGAATTTGTTCTGAGATATATCAATTATTTATATTTTTACATAAAATATATGTGGAACATATAATTTGTAGGTGTTTAAAATTTTTTAAAAATATAAATTTATTGATTTCCAAGAGCAAAGGAGAGGGAGAGAGAGATAGAAACATCAATGATGAGAGAGAATCATTGTTTGGCTGCCTCCTGCACGTCCCCTACTGGGGACTGAACCTGAAACCAGGCATGTGTCCTGACCAGGAATGGAACCTGGGACCCTGCAATCCACAGACCAATGCTCCATCTACTGAGCCAAACCAGCTAGGCCTAAATTTTTTATATAAACTAGAGGCCCGGTGCACAGATTCATGCACACTGAAAGGAAATTAATTAATTTTAGAAGTTGGCCGGCAGGGCAGGACAGGCCCGCATGAGACAGGCCCGACATGCCTGGAGTCAATCTCCTGTGGTCCCTCCCTGGCCTGCCATACCTAGGGTGGCGCTGTGGCTCGAAGAGTGTCTGCAGAATGAGTGAGGTCCCTCCTGCAGGTGGGGTCCATCACCCTGGCCTGTGGGGATCGGGCCAAAACTGGCAGTCCTACATTTGCCGAGGGGTCCTGGAATGCAAGAAGGTACTCTGCAAAGTTGCTAACACTCGGCAGCTCCTGTATTGATTGTCTGCCCCCTGGTGGTCATTGTGTGTCATAGTGACTGGTCAGATGGTCGCTTTAGGCTTTTATATATATAGACGGATGGCATATTTTTTAGTCATTATACAATGGGCTTTAAAAAGTATTCATCCTTACCTATGTATAAACTTTTTAAAATTCTGACTCTATTCCATTCTGCTAATCTTCTATATTTTTCATATATTTCTATACAGACAACAATGTTATTGTTGTTATGAACAATTTTACAGTGAACAATTTTGTATCTATCTCTTTATGAGCAAGTGGGAGGTATTCTTCTGTCACAGTAGCTATCTGAAAATGGTTGGGTTGCAGGGCTGGGATATTTTCATTGTTGCTAGATTTTGTTAAAGTGTCCAACAACAAGGTTATATCAATAAACACTCCCACCAGCTGTGAATGAAGTTTCTGTTTCCTTATCAGCCAATATGTAATGATGTCAGACATTAAACATTAGTTTCACTTTTTTTGATACTCAGACTTTGTCCTTTGTGAATTCCCTTATTCATAACCTTTATTTGTTTTATTACACCTTTTTCTTATTTATCTGGAGGAATTCTTTATATATTCTAAATGTAAACAGTACCTTTGTTTAGTTGGTTGCAGATATCTTAATATGTTACTTATTTTTACCTTGGATCATGGTATTTTCATACTTATAAAATGTTTTTAATTATTAAAATGTAGATTATAATGTCTCTTCTGATTGGCCATGAAAGTATAATATCAATAATTCTTGTTCATTTTTTCTTGACTTAAAATTACAGCTTAACATTCGGATTGAGAAGTATAGTAATACTTTTTTAGAAAAAAATATATATTTGAAAGAAGGACCTCATTGGGAATACATTATCATTATTATGCTTTTCTGATGAGCGACATCAATGAGCTTAAAATTCTTACAAGATATGTGACCAGTTAAAGACTAATTTCACAAAACTGCTGTTTTAGCACAGAAAGTACCCTTAGAGATAATCTTTCTTTCTCACTTTACACATGATAGAATTAAAGTCCAGAGCATGCTGTGGCCAATGACCCAGTATTCGTGGGAAATATACAACCATAATCAATGTCTACTTATTCCTAGTTTGGGTAAGATTCCATTGAACCACAATTAAAGCATCTCCAAGGACAAATAGATGTATCTTCCACTTCAGAGTTAGTCAGTGGTATTCTTTTTTTTAAATATATATTTTATTGATTTTTTACAGAGAAGAAGGGAGAGGGATAGAGAGTTAGAAACATCGATGAGAGAGAAACATCGATCAGCTGCCTCCTGCACAACCCCCACTGGGTATGTGCCCGCAACCAAGGTACATGCCCTTGACCAGAATTGAACCCGGGACCCTTGAGTCCGCAGGCTGACGCTCTATCCACTGAGCCAAACCAGTCAGGGCAAGTCAGTGGTATTCTTAAAGAGCATTTTCCTTTCCTTCTAGAAATGGGTGACAGTGGACAGTCAGTGTGCAGATTTTAGATAACACCAACTTTCTTTCTAATGGGGGAGGGATGTTGAAAGGTCAGAAATGATAAAATTTGGCAGTTTGCAGAGAAGGGTTAGGCTGCTCTTGTTGGTGACTCCACTCAGCAGATGGCAGGGAACCAAAATTAATCTAATGCAGTTGCAGAAGTTCTACCTATTTCATCTCCTAGAAAACTGTTCTCACATTGCCAGACAGTCTCTTGTAAAGGCTGAACTAATCCCAGGTTCCAAGTACCCACGCTAAGTTGTGGATAGTGTTCATGGCATGGAGAATGTTAACCCCAGAGACCTTACACTGTCATTATCCTGTTTGAGTCACATCCTTACAACAGATTCCTGTGAGTGGAAAAGCACTAAACGTTGTAAATACTTAATAACTCACTCTTACCTTTAGTCTACACTAGACACACACACATCCATTTGTTACGGAATCAATTTTCCCATTCAGCTTTGTTGCGACTTTTCCACCTGAAAGAACCTCTGGTTTGAACAGAGATTAAACAAATAGAACGAAGACTACAGCTTTGGGTCAGTGTACAGTGATTTGGAAGGGCAGCTGAGTTGCTCTCAGGCATAGCCTGAGCTTTTTATTCCCTACACTGTTTGCAAGGAGGAGTCCTTTCATGTTTACATCTTTTATTTACTCCTTTTAATAGTAATGTAGTTCTGACATCAAAGACTATGCATTCTTTCTAGTCTGTCCTGTTTTTGATCAAAATAAAACTAGAGGGTATCAGAGGGAGAAAGGAACAAAATATTTTGACAGTGTAGTGCTCTCCCAACGGAAGGAAATCTACATGACAAGCCAGTACCTATATGCGATCCCTATAGCATAAAGCACGCTGAGCCTTCGGGGTCAGGCTGTGTCCCACATGATGTTCACTAGTTGCCATGGAAATTACTTGTTTTCATTGGGTAACTGAGCGAATGGTCACATCTGTTCTTGCTGAGCTCCCCTCCCCATCCCCACCGAACAAGAACACAGGGAACGGATTCCCTTCTCAGGGCACAAAGATTTATGGGCAGAACTGTCTCCACATCAAGGAGAGACCATAAATCTCAGGTCAGAAAGTCATGCTCACCCTTGAATATCCTCCTTTTTTTCTGCCCAAATGTTCTCCTATTCTTCTATAAACACAACTAAATATGCATTTATCCAAAGGGGAAAAGTACAATATTCCCTTAGGCAGTAAAGAAATATATGGAGTGTCCCCCCCAAATGTACACACACTTTAACAGCTGGTAGCTCAATGTTGAAAATGAAATGTATTTTAATAAACACTGTCTTTATAATTAATCAAAGTGTGTGCATACATTTTGGGGGGGGGACACTATATTTGGATATGCAGTGAAGAAATGGTAACTTGTACATTGGCACAATGATTTTTCAGAATTTAAAATAAAAGAGTAAAAGATTCTCTTGGATAAACTTAGCTACATCTGTTTTTTTGTTTGTTTGTTTAAGCATGTATATCTTTAATTGCTAAATTCTTCCAGGTACGTAAGACTGCAAATACCTTAATTCTGGTGTCAATTTGAACTAGAAGACCTTTTTGCACCTTGTTAAATTTGTACTAGTCTCACTGAAACAAATAAAAAGCTGAACTGTGTGGATTCTTTTCCATTTTCAGCAGAGAGAGAGAGGAAGGGAGAGAGAGAGAGAGAGAGCGCGCATGAGAATGAATATATGAATTTCAACTCACCAAGAGCCATGGAGAAGATAATATCCAGTATTTCTGCTATGTCCTTTTGATATTTATTATTTTTTCCTATATTGAATCTTATTTAAATGACTTGAAATTTTTTTCCAGTCTCTAAGTAGCAAGATTGCTATGTCCTTTGTGACCTGAGAATCATAGGCTTCCTTCTAAGAGAAGAGCCAGCACCAACTGCTTGCACTTCCTCTAGATCAGGTACTTTTCAAGGGCCAAACTTCATCTTCCTTTAAAATGGTAGAACCGACTCTAGATTTATTTTTGGCTAATTTTTTCCTAGGAGGGTAAGGTTAAATTCTCAAGATCTAGGAAATGGTGTTGCCCTAGATGATTTGACATTTTCTTGAATAATTCTAGGCAGATGAGGAAAGCTAGAAATTCTTAGGTTTAGGAAATCCTATATTGGCCAATTGCACTCCATCTAGTAGAAAGTCAACTGGTTTTCCAGATATTTGTCCAGGATGTTAAGGCATAGAGTTTAAAAAGCAGAAGGTTCATGGTGGTAAAAAAAAAAAATTCTGAGAAAAAGCCAAACACCTGTTCTCACGCACCTCAGTCAAGCCAAACCTCGAGAAAGAAAGGGAGCAAGATGGAAAAGTGAGCATCTGAGTCCAACAGCAGAGGTGTGCTTAATCCTCAGTGAGAGAATCCAGCAGTGAAATCCAACCTAAATTCAAAATTCAAGCTGTGCACCCACATAGGCAGGACATTCCAAGAGGTCTAGGCATTAAGTAGAATTCCTCTTTCTGAGGAGTTGCTATAGGCATGAGCACAGGATCAGGTCATGCGGGCTGACACACAGTTCTAGGGCTAGGGGTTGGGTTATACTTTATGGTTATCCAAAGCAGCCAAGAGCAGGAAGAACTAAGGGGTGAGCTCAAGTCCTGACTAGAGAGCACTGAGGCCCAAGGATGAGAAGGGAATTCTGTCCTGAGCAATGCTTGGGCATGAGGCTAGATGCGAGAGACCAAATACAAGGTCTGAAATGAGGGGCGCCCTGGACTAGTGCAGGAAATAGAGGCTGTGGGAAAGGGGAGCATATCCATGGGAAGGAGAGGCTGTTGGAAGGGGGAGCATACCTTTTGGAAGTAAAGGCTGTTGGAAAGAAATTACTTGCAACAGGGTAGCCTATTAGATGATAATTCCATGAAGGCAAGGATGGGGTTCTTCCAGTTCGCATTTGTAGCCTCAGTGCCAAAACAGTGTCTAGCATAGTAAACACTCAGTATTTGGTGAATGAATGCATACATGAATGAATGGACAATGAATGACCAGTGAAGGACAGGGCAGGAAGAAATGGGTGGGATAGGGAAGGCATGACTGAACTCAGGTGGTCACACTGGGGCATGGTATAGGAAAAGAGACATTGAAAAGCTTGGAGATGCTAAATCAAAGTTGTGTCCACAGTTTTTTTGTTTCTTTGATTATTATTAATTATTCAAATATATTTATTAATTTCAGAGAGGAAGGGAGAGGCAGAGAGAGACAGAAACATCAATGATGAGGGAGAATCACTGATTAGCTTTCTCCTGCATACCCTCCACTGGGGATCCAGCTCACAACCGGCCATGTGCCCTGACTAGGAATTGAACCGTGACTTCGTGGTTTACAGGTCGATGCTCAACCACTGAGTCACCATCGCTGGACCATTTCAAAGGTTTTTAAAGGAGAAGGTCCTAGCTCACATTTATAGGATCAAAACATTGCATTTACTTATCTCATAGGCCTTGGGTTCAGCTGGATCTGGCCTTGCATGTCATAGTTCTGCATTTATTGATTGATCTGAGGCAAGTTACCTAAACTTGATTCCAAATTCCTTTATTTATAAAAACTGGAAAATTGTAATTACCAGAAAACATATTTGTGAGCATCTATAATAATAAAAGTGTAATATGCTAATTAGTCCAGATGTCCTTCCGGATATCCTTCTGGACAACCTTCCAGATAAAGCCAGGGCTGTGAAACCTAGGTCCCAAGTGCCAGAGGGAAGCCGGTGCCAGCAGCCGATGGAAGGAAAGCCTACTCTTGTATGAATTTTGTGCATCGGGCCTCTAGCTAAAAATAAAGGGCCTAGAATCATTTCATGTAGATGTTCGACTGATGCTTTCTCTTTCCAATGCTAGCTGCTCCTCCTGCCCTCTTCACAGGCCCCCGCTCATTATCAGGTTATTTTATTCCAATTCAGACTATATATTCTTTGTTAATGAAAAAAGTAAACCATTGAAACAAATAACAGCAAAAATAGCACATCTGAATTTTAAAGGAAATTCTGAAAAATTCTGGATGAAGCGGATAATTTCAAAGACTAGAGCAAGTCAAAACAAATAACACAAGATAAATAATGTGAATAATCATCTGCAGCAAAGAACTGAAAGTCTCAAGTTGTTCTTGCACAGTACACTTGAGTCGTTGCTAGTCATAAATTTATATCTGCACAATAAACATGTAAAGTAGGGTTTCAAATGATTTTTTAAAAATATATTTTATTGTTTTTTTTTTGTTGTTTTTTTTTTTTTTACAGAGAGGAAGGGAGAGGAATAGAGAGTTAGAAACATCGATGAGAGAGAAACATTGATCAGCTGCCTCCTTCACACCCCCAACTGGGGATGTGCCCGCAACCAAGGTACATGCCCTTGACCAGAATCAAACCCGTGACCCTTCAATCCGCAGACCAACGCTCTATCCACTGAGCCAAACTAGCTAGGGCTCAAATGATTTTATTATCATTAATCCATCCTTACAATTGACTATATTTTCCCCCATTTTCAGACATATAAGCAAGTTAAAGTTACAAAAGAAATTAGGTATTCTTTGCCTCCAAGCTTGATATATTTTTCTGAGGGAAACTTCAATGGTTTATTTAAACCAATTCTCTTGGTAAAATTAAAATTTAATTACCAAATTATTATTTGATGTTTTAGCCACATAGATTAATGCATTTTGGCACATATGATTTATAAACTTTTAAAAGAGCATTATTAGCTCAATTGTTAAATAGCATGGTAGTTGTCTTTCATTTGTATGAACCAATAAAAAATGAACGTTTTATTCAATAGTACATTTTTACATTAATTTTAATTGACTAAAAGTATCCCCTTGATTCCTCAACATATTCATCAAAACATTATGACAATGACATAAGGAAAGAGATTATCCTATTTAAAATACTGGTAATAACAAGTTACCCTGAACCAAGTTTTATTAGATATGCCAGATAATTATCCTTTACCAAAGTATATATTCCTTTACAATGCCAAGAAGATAGAATTAATTCACTACCATGTTCGACCCAAACAAACTAACAGTAACTATATAAATACTTGAAGATAGCATTATAATGGAGAAGTCTATGAAATTACCTCTCTGTAGCATATTTCTGAATTAAAATAATCTGGTTCAAGTGAGGGGAATATAAAACACAACCTGTGGACTAAGTAAAGGGCAATGCTGTCCCTTGAGATTTTAGATTTCCTTTTCCGTCAAGATGCGCACCCGAGGCTAAAAGACCTTCCCACTCGGAGAAGCAGGAGTCATAACTGCTTTCGCCTTAGCTCTGCCGCCTCCAGGCCTCTCTGCAGGATTGGAGTGGCCGTGTCCCCAGCCCACTTGCCCAGTGGCCCTCGCCACAGTTTGCAAATAACTAGGATGTGAAGTGTCTCCTCACGTGGCTTACTCTATTTTTACTCCATTCCAATTAAGTCCGTTGTGAGTGAAAGCTGTTTGTGGCAATTTCTTAAATTTAACTCCTAATATGCCTTCAGAAATGACAAAGCTTGTTCTTCTTTTAGCTAAAATTGTTCTCTAAGAAAATACTTTCTTTCCAGCTGTGAAATTGATTGATGTTTTTAAAATCCCCAAGGAATGTCTGCTGGCAGCCGAGGTTGCTGTTTGAAAGAAATAGATGTCGTATGTGTTTTTGTGTAAAGAAATGTTCAAGATTTCTACTTGAAAGAGCAGAATTACTAGGTAAGAGGTACTGAAAATCAATGCCATTAATCAACATTTAAAAATTGGTTTTAATTAATGCTTAAATATCTTTAAACTTATTTAAAATGAAATAGCTATGAATGATCAAAATGCTGTATGTTTTATAAGGCTGTTTAAAGCCAGAAATAATCATTAAGAAACGACTTAATAGGTATTAAGTACATGGGAATATCTATTGGCCTACATTGGAATATCTGTTTCATGGAAAGAAAGGGCAAGGAATCCAAGGGTGCAGAGATGAGTAAGAAACCATCAGTAAGGTCAGTGAAGAGGGAGGAAGAGCACCTTACTTTGCCCTTAAGAGTGATTGTTGTCACTTGAGTTGACACGCCCATTTGTCCATCTACAATTGTGACATTTTTTTCAACAATGCAAGGTTGGGGTGAGAGGGCGCTTTAGGGACCTCCCCACAAACTCTACCAGGTTGTAAGTTTTAATAAATGCAAGTCTTTCAGACAACTTCTGCCACAATTAAATATTTATTAGCAGGCAAAACATAAAAATACGAACTATTCTTTTGGACTTGGGCAAGTCCCACTTCTTGATCCTCAAGGAATTGTGGTAAGTACTTCACATGAAACTTTTATTGGAGGCAGATGCTACAATATTCCAACATCATGATCAGATAATCATCTAGTCAGATGGGGAACAGGATTCACATGCCTAAATGAACTAACAGTAACAACTATAATAAATATTTCAAGATAAAATTACCATATAAACATTTTCTAAAGCGAAATGATCTCTGTGCTTATTATGTTGGTGAGTAAAAACGATCCGGTTGAAATGAAAGGTGAATAAACTAAGGAAAGGCAGAGCAGAACAGAGTCACAGCAGCCTACATCTCCTTTCTAGAAAATCTGTAAACCCCCCGTCAGGCAACAGGGCAGGTACTCGTACAATATATGAGCAACCCGGTTTGGAATTGCATATTGAGTACATTACAGGCAACACAAATTTTAAGGATATCAACTTCCTAACCATGAACTTCCACATATACCATTTCCTAAAATCATGTAGCCTCTCCTTTGTCACCTGCCTCTCACTTGTCCAGAATTTCACTATGGTGCAATGCCAGGAGGTCATCAAATCTGAGTATTTAACAAGGGACAATATAAAATAATGTTTGTTGTTGTTTTTTGAGGGGCTGGGAGGTGGGGAGAGTGTCCTTAATTATTTTAAAATATATTTTTATTGATTTCAGAAAGGAAGGGAGAGAAAGGTAGAAACATCAATGATGAGAGAGAATCATTGATCAGCTGCCTCCTGCATGCCCTCAGTGGAGATGGACCCCTCAGCCCAGGCATGTGCCCTGACCTGGAATCGAACCAGTGACCTCTTGGTTCATGGATCGATGCTCAACCACTGAGCAATACAAACCAAGTGGGGTAGTGTCATTTAAATATCAATCAAGGCACTTAGCTTATACCTTTCCTGTTTTCTAATATAGTTTTTCTCATTAAGTTGGAACATATTCCCTCCCCCCTCTTCTATTTTCTGAAACATTTTGTGCAGGAATGGCATTATTTCTTATGAAATAGTTCATAGAATTTATCACTGAAGCCATCTGGAACAGGGTCTTTTTGTGAAAGCTTTTTACATATAAGTTCTATGTTTTAAAGAGACATAGAACTATTCAGATTTTCTATTTTTTTCCACTGGATGCTTGTTTTTAGAACTTCTATTGTGCATTTATATGCTTTTTCTTCCTTCTTGAGCTTCCTACTAATGCATGCCCCTTCCGTTGCTCTATTCTCAGGTGCTCTCCACAGGTCCTCTCTCCGGCTGATTGAAATACACATTGTGCAGCTCTGTGTGAGTTCTGTGGAATATTCCATTTGCACTTTCTGGGCCGCTCTGTGAATGGACTTCATTTCTGGAGCCCTTTCTATGCATGGTTCCTCCTCTTCATCTGCCTCCCAGAATGCGGATGTCTCTCTCCTCTGTAAGACACCTGGGGCTTGGGTCTCCTTCCCTGTGTTGCAAATTAGAAAGGCCTTCAGGCAAAAAGCTGGGGAGACAGCAGGACAGGGCAAGATAGATTATGCTTGGTTAGTATGTATTAGTAGGTTTTCCACGAATGGTTTATCCAAACCAGATTTCTTTTGGCTACTTGTCTGATAAAATGCTTCCACTTCTCAAAAAGCTTCCATCTTTGCATATGTTTATTCTTTAGATCTTTCTCTTGTAAACAGCCCATACTTTGATTTTGTTCTTTGAAAACCCATCAGGAAATTTGTCTTAAATATTGAGTTTAGAAAATGTACACTTACATTATTTCCTAATATATTTGTATCTAGTTCTAAGGTTTTGGACTGTTACCTCACTCCGTGTTTTTCATGTCCACTTTAACACTTGTGCTAGTTCTTGTCTACCAGTTATCTATAGCTCTCGTCTCTAACAAGATGATGCCCTAGCTCAGGCCGCTGTCATCCTTCCTCCCTTTTTAATTTGATGTTATATGTATTTTAATTCTGGGGAACTCCTTTTCTCTGACACTCATTGTATCTTTAAGAAAACAAACTTTACTGATATATCTAATGTCTTCTTACTATTTCTGTAGCATCTCATAGACTTATGAAAAAATAAAAATGTTATTTAAAATGCTATTTTATAAACATACAAACTTATTTTCAGTCTTTTTTGAGAAAATCTTAAGGTTTTGCACTGATGCGAGTATTTTTTTATTATTATCATGTGTTCAGATTGGTTTGGTTGAGTCTAAGCATCCATGATCTAATTTCTTTCTTTTTCTTTTTTTAATATATTTTATTCCTTTTTAAGCAACTTATCCAAGGTAGTTTGCACAATGCTTTCTTTCTTTCTTTTAAAATATATTTTCACTGATTTCAGAGAGGAAGGAAGAGGGAGAGAGAGATAGAAACATCAATGATGAGAAAGAATCATTGATCAGCTGCCTCCTGCACGCCCCCCACTGGAGACAGAGTCCGCAACTCAGGCATGTGCCCTTGGCAGGAATCAAACGTGGGATGCAGGCTGACGCTCTTATCCACTGAGCCAAACTGGCTAGGGCCTAATTTCTTTCTTTCCATTCTCTTGCAATACTGTTCTATCTACATGTTACTCCAGGGATGTTGAAAAATGAGTTGTTGATCTGATAGTTTTCCTTGATCTGCTCTTCCTTTCTAAAGCTTTTAGCAGTTTTTTAATGTCTTGGATATATTCTTTAATTCCCAGGTATTTCCCCTCACGCACACATACTAATACTAATTTATCCCCTTTAGCAATCTATGAACTCTTACAATATGAATTATTTATTTATTTTTTAGTTCCAGGAAACGTTTTTCTACTATTATTTTTTAAATTAATTTTTATTAATTTTGAGAGAGAGAGAGAGAGAAGGGAGAGGGAGAGAGAGAAATATGAATGAGAGAGAAACATCAATCAGCTGCCTCCTGCACACCCCCTACAGGGGATGGAGCCCACAACCTAGCATGTGCCCTGATTGGGACTTGAACCAGTGACTTCTCTGTGCAAGGGACGATGATCAACCAACTGAGCAACACTAACCAGGGCTGTTTTTCTATTATTTTAAAAAATATCCCTCCTTTGAGTTTCTATTATGCTTTCATTTTTGGGTTTCTATTATCTGTATTAAAGATAAATCAACTTACTATATTTCTTAATATTTAATAAATATTTTATTTATTTTTTAGTGGCATAATGGCTATTATTTCACTCCTTAAACTCTCGTTTCCCAAACCTCCTAGACCAGTCAGTGGTTCCCAATGTGGCACAGGGGGGCCATTTAATTTTTAAGGGGGATAATTCAGAATGAGTTATTAACAGTGATTTTTTTGCATTTCTTATGGTTCTGGGGACCTTATAAACAGTATATAAATATATATTGTGACATATTTATGCATTTCAGTTTTCTATTATATGTTTTGAAACTTTATTTGCTATTTTTTCATATCACTTCATGTTAATTTTAAAACAATTTCTTAGTTATTTCTTCCTCAGGACTTCAACTCTCCTTTCATTCTTTTATTTTTCTCTTTCATGGGTGCCATGTTCTTTGGAAACTTGTTCAGACCAAGTTAATGGCCTTTTAGGCTTCCTCCACATGAATAAGAGTTCAATTCTTATTTTTTAATAAGAATTATATGTCACAGGGAGGCATCAGGATTTTAGAGATGCTTAGGTGGGGCACGGCCAAATAAAGGTTAGAAATCACTGTCCTAGATGCTTTCCTCAAACAGGGAAAACATTTTCTTTTTCTTTAGCTTTTACAAGTAGGTCTTGCAGAACTAAGTTCTCCCTCAGTTATATCAATCAATGTATACTTGTGTAAATATTGTGGCCTATGTATCAACTACCTTATTTTTCAAATCATTGTTGCTCTTTGTTCTTTTAATGTGTCCTTATTCTGGTTCACATTTAAAATACTGTGTTTATCTTTTAATATACTTTAGCTTGTTTATTAGATTTAGTTATCATATATGATTTGTTTGTTCTAATGCTTTTCTATTTCTGAATGACTTTATGTAGTGCATTCCTTTAAAAAAATAGCTTCTTTAAATATCTTGTTACTTCATTCTGTGGAAATTTCCTGGGGAGGTATCAGACACCTACCAGGTGCGAAGAAAGGCAGGTCAGGTCTCAGGTGTAAAGCACTGTGGTGTCCAGGAAGGAGCACAGATATGGTCTGTGATTACAGAGGTCCGGACATCCACCACCACCCATCATCTTACTTCTCATGAGAGTTTCAAGTTTTGTCTTTTGGGTGGAAAGCAAATTAAGAGAGATGCCTCTTTATGTTGTTCTATTAGCTGCTGAGGGAGGTGCATTAACATCTTTTGATAAAATTGTTGATGTTTAGGCCACCAATTTGTTTTCCAGGTTTTGTTTGACATATTTTCAAGTATGTAATAGTGCACATGTGGACTTAGAATCTGTCTCTCTGATGGATTGTCTCCTTATCATTGTCAAATGCCTCTTTATCATTGTGTAATGCTTCTCATTATCTCTCATCATGTTCCTTTTTCTGAAGTCTGCTTTGTGTTAATATCCCACATTTTTTATTATTGTTAGTATGGAATATCTTTCTCCATTCATTTACGTTTAACCCATCTGTGTCTGTATATTAATGTAGGTCTATGTAGACAACATGTAGCGAGGTCTTCTTCTATTTCCTCCCCCATTCTGACTACCTCTGTCTTCTATTTGACATCTTTTGTCCACTCACCTTTAAATTTATCCTTGATATAGCTGGATTAATATGCACCAGGTTTCTAAGCATTTCTCATTCATTATCATTCTTCTTTCTATAAAATTTCCCCTCATTTTCTTCATTCTCTGGCTGAAATTGAGTATTTTTTAAACTTTTAAGTATTTTTTTAATTTCCGTGTACATTTAATACTATTTTGTATTAGTTTCAGGTGTACAATCATATACTTTACAAAGTGTTCCCCCTGGTATTTCCAGTACCTACCATATGTAGTTATTACGATATTATTGACTATATTTCCCATGTTGTACTTTATATCCCATGACTGCTTTGTAATGACCAATCTGTACTTTTCAATCCCTTCACCTTTTTCACCATGTCTCTCAACCTCTCTCTCCTCTGGCTACCATCATTCTGTTCTCGGAATCTATGAGTCTGTTTCTGTTTGGTCTTAATTGAGTATTTTTAATTTTTCTTTTTCTATCCTCTTTTATACTTAAAAGGAATTTTAGTTGCTGCCCTAGAATTTGCAACTTTCAGTTCATGGGTAGTGCAGGCACTTTATAATAGATCTCGGAACACTTGATACTCTAATAATACATAGATGGTATAATGCACTAGTATACATAATAGATATATTTATATACATATACATATATGTATATACTAGTATATATATTATCTATCAGAGTGGTCCCAATTTCTCCCTCATATTCAATATAATAAACTGTATTCACCCAATGCATTATTACTATTACTACTTTCAACAGTTATCTAATAGGTAAATTAAGAATAGGAGAAATAAAAGGTTTTATTTTTCTTTCATTTACTCCTATGACATTTTAAAAAAAATGTAAATCTGGGTTTCTGACCCGCATCATTTCTTTTCTTTTGGAGGAATTTCTCTAATCCTCCTTGCAGAAAAATTCTATTGGTAATGAATTCGCTCATCTTTATTTATCTGAGAAAATCATTATTTCTCTTAAATTTTGAAGGATACTTTTGCTGGATATAGAATATTAGTTTGGTATTTTCTTCTTTCCTTCCAACACTTTAAATATGCCTCTCCACTCTCTTCTTTCCCTTGTTGTATCTGGTAAGAAATATTATATAAATATTATTTTTCCCTTTATTAGTAAAGTATCCTCTCACTCCCCAGCTTTCTTTCAAGCTTTTCTTTGGCTTTCTGAACTTTAAGTGTGATATGCATAGGTTTTATGTTTTTTGTTAGTTATCCTGATTGGTGTTCTCTGTGATTCCTGGAACTGTAGTTTGGTGTCTGTCACTAATTTTGGAAAATTCCCAGCCACATATTTATTCTGCTTTGTTTTCTTCTCCCTCTGGTATTCCAATTACATGTATGTTACACCTGTTGTAAATGAACCACAATCTTATAATTCTCTTTTTGTTATCATTTTTCTCTTTGCATTTCACTTTGGCAAATTTCTCCTGAAATATCTTCAAAGTCACTGGTGGCTTCCTTCTTGTTCAGTCTACTGATGAGCACATCGAAGGCATTCTCATGCTTTTATTGCACTTTATGTTTGTAGTATACCTTTTGACTCTTAGTGTTTCCATCTTTCTGATGAAGTTATCCATCTACTCTTAAATGTTGTCTACTTTTCCCATAAAGCCCTTAGCATATTAATCATAGACCTCTTAAATTCCCTGTCTAAAATTTCCAAAATCGGTGTCATATCTGAGTCTGGTTCTGATGCCTGCTTTATATCTTCACACGTTTTCTTCTTCTTTTTCTTTTTGGCATATTTTATACTTTTTGATGGAAGTTGGATGTGGTAATTGGATAATAAGGTCTGAGGTAATTAGGCCTTCAGTGTGAGAATTTTTGTTGATCCAAGTTGAGCTTGTTTTGTTTGTTGCATCGTTAGGCACAGAGGCTTCAATTTTTTTCCCAGTGTCCTTTTTTTCTGCCCTATTGTCTAAAAACTCTTCCATAAACAGATCTTATGTCTTCAAGCCATTTCAACTGCAATGCACTGTTGATGTAGTGGTGAGCGGAGGAGGAAGGGAAGCTCTCTATAATATTTTGATTAAAATCAGTGGGCCTGAGTCCCTGGACTGTTACTTTAAAAATGTTTCTTAGCTCCCTCCAGCCCTCCAGTGAGACAGGAAGGCTAGAGGGTTGGGGTTGGCTAATTGCCATTTTCCCAGGTCAGAAAAGACTGGCAAAGTATTTTCCCTTGGAGAGCTTTTATGCAGAATTCTCTGGATATATTTCCAAATAGAAACCGGAGGGGATTTTTCTTCGATCTTTACCATTAGAACTTGGCAAAATTCCTAGAGGAAAAAACCATGAAAGTATGGGGTCCTCAAGTGTTTCTCCCTCTGAACTAGTCCACTTTCAGCCTCCAACACTTCATCAAAAATTGCCATTTAAGTATTTCCACCAGATTATGGCTCCAGCAGCTTCTGCTAAGGGAAGTAGATTTTTAGCTGAATCTCTATGTTAAAGTCTCTCTCCAGATTCCATGATGGGGGTGTGCCCTTGTGACCCCATTTTTTTTTTAATGAGTCTAAAGAAAGTCATGTTTTTTAGTATGTTCAGCTTGTGTTTTGTTGTAAGGACAGAATGGATAATTTCTAAGCTTTAACATAACAGGAGCTCTAGAATTTTAATTGTTTTATATTTTTAGTGTAGGTTTCTAGGCAACATATTCTTATAATTTCTTGTCTGAAAACACCTTTATTTTACCTTCACAGTACTGAAGAATATTTTTACTGGGTAAAGAATTCTCAGTTGGCCATTTTTCTTTTTGGTTCCTCAATTGTGTCATTGCATTGTATCCCACTTTCGGCAAGTCTCATTATTCCCTCT
>PVJC01004910.1:0-61405 GCA_004026665.1 Murina feae
CACACACACACACACACACACACACACACAAAAGGCGCCTGGCAGACTGGGGCCATCATAGGACATCCACTGAGGGGTCCCAGACTGTCAGAGGGCACAGGCCGGGCTGAGGGACTCCCTCCACCCCGAGTGCACAAATTTTTGTGCACCGGGCCCCTAGTTTAAAAATAAAATAGCTTCAAACAAAAGCACAGGATCTGGGGAGGCAGGCACTTTGAAATTGTGAGGGAGCCTCATCCTCTGACTGCATGTCTGATAGATGAGGTTTGCCCAGAGTGGGGCAAGAGAGAACTGGCAGTTCTGTACAGTTATTCTCACAAGGTCCCATGTGCTGTGTCCTGGAGGTGTGCCTTTACTCACCCACTGCTCCTGCCCTCACATGAGTCTGTAGAAAGTTACCTGAAATCCATGGTGTTATGGACAGGAGGGTGCTCCTTCCAGCCCTAGGCTAGGCTAGGCCAAACCCATCTATTCTGATATCACAGCCTCTCCTAGTCAGAATCTCTCTTTTCGATTAAATGCTGTGAGCTCAGACATGCCTCTATCACTGGTACTTCCTTTTATGCATGCATTTGATACCTCTATGACCTACCTGCATTGATTTTTTTTCATGATTATAATCCTACCCAATTGCTTTTCTCACCCACTCAATCATATTAAATGTCTTTTTACATCTAATTCCAAGCCCTGTATCTTTCTTCTTGGATTAGACCTCTATTTTCAAATGCCTGCTGGGCACCTCCCCCTTTGGATCTATAGCCCCCTCACAAAGATGTTTTTTTTTAACCTGGATTCCCTATTTCTATTAGAAGAGATCATCTCTCCATTCACAAATTTTCAAAGCTTTGTGGTGGTGCTTGAACCCCATACCTTCCACATTGATCGGCTCCTACACTGCTTCTGCCTTATCTCAGAGCAGTCCTCTGACCTCCTTCCTAAAGGAAGGAAATTGCTTCCTTCAGATTTCCTTAGCTCAGCTCTCTCCTCATCCTACTCCATCCTGAACACATATGGGCAATTAATGTTCTTAAAATACATATATGATTATGTCATATCCAACTCAAAACCAATGTCGGTTGCCTTTCGTTTCCTAATAAATTGAGGTCATATTCCTCATCCACCAACATTCTCACCATCCCAGGCTTCCCTGAGGGTCTTCATCCCTAAGACAGTTCTTCTAATGAAAACAGTTGTGTCCTGATTTCCAATAGAGAAATCAAAGGGTAATGTTTAGTACCCACCTTCCTTATTTCTCCTAAAATGCTGAGTACTCTGTCCTTCCTTGTCTCTGTGATCTCTTCGCTATGCATTTATATTTCCACCTTGTCTTTTTTGGTCCACTCCTACTATCTTCTAGCTTCTTGGTCCTTGTTTTTCCTGTCATCCCAGGAGACCTCCTGCTCTCCAAAGCCCCGGGCCCCCACACTCCAGAATTGGACACTGTATGTATTGGTAACAGAAAGTCACCATGTCTGCTCATACCATTCACCTAAGGTCCAGACACCCATTTCTAAATTCCAAGTGATGACCCTGCGATTGCCAGACAACCTACCCACACCTAGCGCCTGGTATGCATCCTATATTTAGGATTTGAGTTAATAAAACAACATCCTCCTTATCTTCCAAGAGATGCATTTCAGAACCAAGCCTTCACCAGAGGTCCTCAAACTTTTTAAACAGGGGGCAGTTCACTGTCCCTCAAACTGTTGGAGGGCGGGACTATAGTTTTAAAAAAATCATAAACAAATTCCTATGCACACTGCACATATATTATTTTGAAGTAAAAAAACAAAGTGGCAAAAACACCCAGCGGGCCGGATAAATGTCCTCGTCGGGCCACATGTGGCCCGCGGGCCATAGTTTGAGGACCCCTGTGCCAGAGTGTGTCTCTTACAATTGCATTAATAGCCTATATTTCCTAAGACTCTGTACTTTGAGCTAATTGTATTGAGAATGAGGATGATTTTCAAATTTCCAAAGGGTCAGTACAGTGAAATAAAATGGTTCTTTATTTCATTTCAAAGGAAAAAAATTGACAAGTGGCATTATTGTTTATGATTGTCAAAATAGAAGCTGAATTACACTTGAAACAGAGTTAATAAATCCAAAAGGGTTGAGGCAGGCCATTCTGTTGCAATCTTATAAACTGGTTCTATCACAGCTTGATCTTTTTAGTGGCATTAGGCAATTAGAGTGTATGGGGCAAAACAATGAATCAATTGATTTAATAAAACATGCACATTTCAGAAGCTCTATTTATGATAGAACAGACCATGTTCAGGTATATGTACAAATTATGCAGATTTACATATTTTATTATTTAATCTAATAAAAGAGTAATATTGAAATCGACCATTTCTATGGGACACCTAAGCCACACCCACCAGCCAATCAGAATGACTGTATGCAAATTAACCCATCCAAGATTGAGGCCAGCAGTCACAGAGCTAGAATAAACAGCAGGCTTCCCTTGCACCAGGAGGAGACTGTCTGCCTGCTGGCTGGGCCTCTTTGTGCTCCAGGCAACATATTTGCAACATTGTTTCAATTATAGAAGCCTCAGAGCTGAAGCAAACAGCAGGCTTCCATTGCACCAGCAATGGAGGAAACTCTGCCTAGGCCGGCTGGGCACATCTACTAAGCAACATTCTTTCAATTATAGAAGCCGTGGAGCTGAAGCCAACAGGAGGCTTCGTTACCTGCCCAGGCCTCGGCTTAAAGGAACAGTGATTATAGAAGATAAATAAATCCCAGAAACTTGCTTCCACCCAGCCTTGCTGGGACATTGGGTCAATGGGAGCTGTGGGCAGCCTGAAAGCCTGAAAATGGCCCTCAGCCCCGCACCCAGGCTGGCCACACCCCAATGAGGTGAGGGACCCCACTGGGGGGTTTGGCCAGCCTACAAACAGCCATCAGCCCCTCACCCAGGCTGACCAGGTACCCCAGTAGGGACACAAAACCTGAAGGGACTGTGGGAAGCCTGAAAACAACCCTCAGCCTATCCCCCAGGCTAGCCACACACCATGGGGTGAGGGTCTACACTGAGGAGCTTGGCCAGCCTGCAAACAGCCATTAGCCCCTCACCAGGCTGCCAGACACGCCAGCAGGTGGACATCCCCAGAGGGGTCCAAGACTGCGAGAGGGCACAGGCCAGGCTGAGGGACCTCCCCCAGGCCCCTAGTCACTGATATATGAGTGCTAAATTTAAAAATACATCTGGCATTAAGAATGAGAAAGTTATTTTTATAAACAAAATAGAGGTGAACATTGAAGTTATTCAGGATGAGGATGCATTCTTTACTTTGTACTATGAGGGGTTTTTGAGAAACTACAAGAAAGACATTAGAGACTTACCTGCATGAGTGCAACTTCCAGGGTACACTACTGGCCAACATCCATTGCCTTAGGGAAGATATTTTTTATCTCTGGACCTCGGTTCTCAGATCTGTGAAATGGAAAGACCACCTCACCTCTAACAAAGGGGATTTATGTGTAAAGCAGAGGCGAAGTCCCCAGCCCAGCATGTTTCATCTGAATTCATGTATGTTAACTCCTTTCTGTTTCCCATAATCTTGAGTAGACCTTAAATGTGATGAAGTCAAATAAATTACAAAGGTCCAAAGTATGGATTAATAGTTGACAAATTAAAAATCATCATTATCATAAAAACCCACTTTCCAGAACACTTTCCAGTTAATTTATGTGCATTTATTATTTTCTTAAATTTTATTTTCTTGTTTAAACTATTACAAATAGCAAATAGTAGTACATACATCTCCTTTTTTTCCCCATTGACCTTCCCCAGCCTCCTCTACCCCCTGGCACATGCCCTACCCCATTCCCTCAGTGTCTTGTGTCCATTGGTTATGGATTTAAGTCCTTTGATTGATCTCTTACCCACCTCAACACTCCCCAGCTTTCCTGCTGTAATTTGACAGTCTGTTCAATGCTTCTTTGCCTCTGTAGCTATCTTATTGTTCATTAGGTTATAATGTTCTTTATTATCCATAAATGAGTGAGATCATGTGGTATTTACCTTTCACTGCCTGACTTAGCATAATGCTCTCCAGTTCCGTCCATGCTGCTGCAAATGGTAAGAATTCCTTCTTTTTTATAGCGGTGTGGTATTCCATTGTGTAGATATACCATGGTTTTCTAATCCACTCATCTGCTGATGGGCATTTAGGCTGTTTCCAAATCTTAGCTAATGTAAATTGTGCTGCTATGAACATAGGGGTGCATATATCCTTTCTGATTGGTGTTTCTGTTCTTTGGGGGGATATATTCCTAGAAGTGGTATTACTAGATGAAATGGCAGTTCCATTTTTAAATTTTTGAGGAAACACCATACTGTTTTCCATAATGACTGCACCAATCAGCATTCTCACCAGCAGTGAAGGAGGGTTCCTTTTTCTCCCCATCCTTTCCAGCACTTGTCGTTTGTTGATTTGTTGATGATAGACATTCTGACAGGTGTGAGGTGGTACCTCATTGCTATTTTGATTTGCATCTTTCAGATAATTAGTGAATTTGAGCATGTTTTCATGTTTCTCTTGGCTTTCTGAATGTCCTCTTTCGAAAAGTGTCTATTTATGTCCTTTACCCATATTTGGGTTGCTTATCTTCCTTTTGTTAAGTTGTATGAGTTCCCTGTAAATGTTGGAGATTAAACCTTTACTGGTGATAACATTGGCAAATATGTTCTCCCATGCAGTGGGCTTTCTTGTTGTTTTGTTGATGGTTTCTTTTGCTATGCAGAAGCTTTTTATTTTTATGTAATCCCATGTTTATTTTCTCCTTAGTCTCAGTGTCTGTAAAGATATTGTTATGACATATGTCTGCAACTTTGCAGTGTATGGAGTCTTGTAGGATATGTATGGTTTCCGTCTTACTTTCAAGTCCGTTAGCCATTTTGAGTTTTTTTGTGTGTATGGTGTAAGTTGGTGATCAAGTTTCATTTATTTGCATGTATCTGACCAAATTTCCCAGCACCATTTATTAAAGAGGCTATTTTGACTCCATTGTATGCTGTTACCTCCTTTGTCAAATATGAATTGAGTATAATGGCTTGGGTCAATTTTTGGATCCTCTATTCTGTTCCATTGGTCTATATGTCTGTTCTTGTGCCAGTACCAGGCACTTTTGAGAACCGCTGTTTGGTAATATAGTTTGATGTTTGGTATTTGATCCCTCAAACTTTGTTCTTCTTTCTCAGGACAGCTGTGGCTATTTGGGGTTTTTTGTTTTGTTTTGTTTTTAGTCCAGATGAATTTTTGGAGAGTTTGTTCTAGATGTTTGAAATATGCTATTGGCATTTTAATAGGTATTGCATTAAATCTATAGGTTGCTTTAGGTAGTATGGACATTTTAATGATGTTTATTCTACCAATCCATAAACATGGGATGTTATTCCATTTGTTCATGTCTTCTTCTATTTCTTTTTCCAATATCCTGTAGTTTTCCAAGTACAGGTCTTTTATGTCCTTGGTTAAGTTTATTCCTAAGTATCTTAATTTTTTTGGTGTAATGATAAGTGGTATTTTTTTTTCATTTCTCTTTCTGTCAGTTCATTATTGGTGTAAAAAAGCCATAGATTTATGGGCATGAATTTTGTATCCTGCTACATTGCCAAATTCATTTATTAGGTCTAGTAGTTTTTCGATGGTATTTTTGGGATTTTCTATGTATAGTATCATGTCATCTGCAAATAAGGATAGTTTTACTTCTTCTTTTCCAATTTGGATGCCTTTTATTTCTTCTTCTTGTCTGATCACTATGGCTAGTACTTCTAGTACTATGTCAAACAAAAGTGGTGAAAGAGTGCAGCCTTATCTTGTTCTTGTTCTTAGGGGAAATGATTTCAGATTTTGCTCATTGAGTATGATATTGGCTACAGGTTGGTCATATAGGGTTTTTATTACGTTGAGGTATGATCCCTCTATTCCCACTTTGCTGAGAGTTTTTATCAAGAAAGGGTGTGGAATTTTGATTTTATAGAGAAAGGGTGTGGAATTTTTTATTCTTCTTGCTTGAGTTTTGGGAGCTGTATTTTTCTAATAATATGTCCATTTCATCTAGGTTTTCCTTTTTGTTGGAATAGAGTTGTTCATAGTATTTTTTAATAATCATTTGTATTTCTGTGGGATTGGTTGTTATTTCACCTCTTTCATTTCTTATTTTATTTATTTGGGTCCTCTCTCTTTGCTTCTTGGTAAACCTAGATGGAGGTTCATCAATCTTGTTTATCCTTTCAAAGAACCAGCTCACCAGCTCTTGGTTTTGTTGATCTTTTGTATTTTTTTTTGTCTTTATGTCATTTATCTCTGCTCTGATCTTTATTAATTCCTTCTTTCTGCCTCTGCTGGGCTTTTCTTGTTGCTCTATTTCTAACTCTTTGGGTTGTAGGGTTAGGTAATTTATTACCATTGTTTCTTGTTTTTTTGTGGTAGGCCTGTAAAGCTATGAACTTCTCTCTCAACTCTGCTTTCACTGTGTCCCATAGATTTGGATTGTTGTGTTTTCATTGTTGTTTGTTGCCATGATGCTTTTTATTTCTTCTTTGATCTCTCTGGTAACCCAGTCATTGCTTAATAACATGCTATTTAGCCTCCAGTTGTTTGATATTTTTAAATTTTTTTTATTGTAGTTGATTTCTAGTTTTATGCCATTATGATCTGAGAAGATGCTTGTTATGATTTCTATCTTCTTGAGTTTGAAGAATCTTTGCCTGGGACCCAATATATGGTCTATCTTTAAAAATGACACATGTGCAGTTGAGAAGAAAGTATATTCAGTGACTTTGGGGTGAAATGTTCTGAAGATATTAATTAATTCCATCAGATCTAGTGAGTCATTTAGGATTAATGTTTCTTTGCTGACTTTTTGTTTAGATGATTTGTCCAATGGTGATGGTAGGGTATTAAAGTCCCCTGACTGTATTTCTGTCAATCTCTCCCTTGATATCCTCCAGAAGTTTTGTTTTTGTTTTTTAATGTATTTGGGTGTTTCTGTATGGATACATATATGTTAGCCAGGGTTATTTCTTTTTATTGAATTGCTCCCTTTATTATTATGAAGTAGCCTTCCTTATCTTTTGTTATGTCCTTCACTTTGAGATCTAATTTGTCAGATATAAGTATTGCTACCCCAGCTGTTTTTTCATTTCCATTTGCCTGAAAAACCTTTTTCCATCTCTTCGCCATCAGTCTGTGTGAGTCCTTTTTCCTGAGGTGGGTTTCCTGTAGAAAGCAGATATGTGGGTCATGTTTTCTTATCCACTCATCTACCCTATGTCTTTTGATTGGGGCATTTAATCTATTTACATTTAAAATTATTATTGGTAGGTACTTGTTTGTCACTATTTTTATTCTTTATGCCTGTGTTCTTTCTATGCTTCCTATTTCTTCTTTTTACAGCAGACCCTTTAGCATTTCTTGCATTGCTGATTTGGTAGTAATAAACTCCTTTAGTCCTTTTTTGTCTGTGAAGCTCGTAATTTCACTCTTAATTTTGATTGATAGCCTTGCTGGGTACAGTATTCTTGGATTCAGACCTTTCCTTTGCACAACTTTCTATATTTCGTTCCATTCCCTTCTGGCCTGTTGTGTTTCTATTGAGAAATCAGTCACCAATCTAATGGGGGATCTTTGTATGTAACTTTCTGTCTCTCTCTGGCTGCTTTTAAGATTCTTACTTTGTCATTGGTGTTTGCCAGTTTATTTATAATGTGTCTTGGCATTGGTCTTTTGGAGTTCATTTTGTTTGAGCCTCTGTGAGGTATTTGGATTTGTGTGAGTTTTTTCTTCCCTATATCAGGGAAGTTTTCTGTCATTATTTCTTCAAACAGGTTTTCTATTTCTTGCTCAATTTTCTTTCCTTCTGGTGTCCCTACTATGTGGATGTTGTTTCATTTTGTGTTGTTCCAAAGTTCCCTTAGGCTCTCCTCCTGTTTTTTAAGTTTTTTTCTAGATGCTGCTCTGCTTGGGTATTTTTTTTCTACCTTGTTCTAGATCACTGATGTAGTCATCTGCTTCTTCTAGTCTACTGTTGATGCTTTCTTTTGAGTTCTTTATAGCAGTGATGTCATTTTTCATTTCTTCTTGTTTCCTCCTCATTTCCTCTTGGTTTTTACACATATTGTTGAATTTGTCTTCCATTACTTTCAGACCTTATGACCATTTCTCTGAATTCTTTCTCTGACATATTGCTTGCCTCCATTTCATTTACTTCCTTTTCTGGTGATCTCTACTTTTCTTTCATATGCAAACTATTTCTTTGTCTCCTTATAATTTCTCTTAGGTGTCTAGTTTTGTAGCTCTCTCCTTTTCCTAGAAGAAATCTAACCTTTCCATGAGAAAATGCAGACCTCATCTGAGTCTGCACATTCACATTGCTAGAGATCTTGTGTTCCTGGTTTGCAGCTGTTCCTTGGGTGTTGTTGTAGATTCCTGGGATGTATAGATTTCTGATAACAGCCACTCTCCCCTTCAAGATGGCAGGTCTCTGTGGCAGAGCTGGTTGCTCTGGGAGAGATTTCAGCAGCAGTAGAGGCTGCCTGGTCAGGGGAGTCCAGTTCGGCAGTCTCCAAGAGTCTATTGGAGCATAGCTGTCCCTCACCTACAAATATGCATTCCCCATATGTCCACATGCTCTCCTTTTGTTCCCTCCCTCTCACACTATCTTGCAGTCTGCCTTCCTGTCAGCAGCCTTCTTCCTCCTCCTTGCATTTATTTTTATAACTAGAGGCTCAGTGCATGAAATTCATACATGGAGTGGGGATGGGTGATGGTGGTGGTGTCCCTCAGACCAACCTGCACTCTTTCCAATCTGGGGCCCTTGAGGGATGTCCCTTTCACAATCCAGGACTGCTGGCTCCCAACCTCTCACATGCCAATTGCCCCTAACCACTCCCTTGCCATTCTGATCAATGCCTAACTGCTCCTGTGCCAGCCTGATTGCCCCTTCCTGACCTACTCCTGCCAAGATGGTCCCCCACAACTGCCCTCTGCTGCAGGCCTAGGTCCCCCCAGCTGCCCTCCCCTGGAGGCCTGGGTCTCCCCCAACTGTCCTCCCCTGAAGGCCTGGGTCCCCCACAACTGCCCTCCTCTGCCAGCCTGGTCCCCCCCCAAACTGTCTTCCCCTGGTGGCCTGGGTCCCCCCCAATTGTCCTCACCTGCAGGCCTGGGTCCCCCCCAACTGCCCTCCCCTGCAGGTCTGGGTCCCTCCCAACTGCCCTCCCTTGCTGGCCATCTTGTGGCGGCCATTTTTGACTACATGGGGGAAGCCATCTTTGACCACATGGGAACAGCCATCTTGTGATGGTAAATTTGCATATTACTCTTTTATTAGCTAGGGTTATCATGAGGTAGATGTTATTGTCCCTTCAAAAATAGAAAATAGTAAATGTGAGTGAATATAAAATTGGGAGTTATTTTCAAATCATAATAACTATGGGTTATGTAACATGAGGCCTCACACCATCAGGTTTATTCAACATTTTAGCAACTAGCTTATTGGGTACAGTTCTATAATGCTCTATATTTGAAGACAATTCACTTTAGAGCAAATCATTCAAGAATATCTTACTTGAAGATACTTAAATTAACATAAACATGCTGCCCTATCGCTATATAATATGGGACCAGAACAGCATAGAAACAGATGGCCGGGGCGGGGGGCGGTCAGCAGAATTGATCCCCATACCCACCTCTAATTTGTACCTCCTAACAATGTATTTGTAGCCTCTGATTACTTTGTCATGTTTCTCTGTTGGTGAATTACAACCAAAAGTAGCTTCTAAAATTACATAGATCAATCTAGCTTGCTTTTATAATAATATCAAAAATTTAATTTCAGAGTATTTTAAATAGATGCATTTTGGAAGAGGAGAGAAGTCACGACTGACTACCATAATATCTTGCATTCTAATGGTTATTATTCTGAAAATTCTATAAAATGCATCACAGAAAACATAAATAATATAAATCAAAACTAGTAAGGCTCAATTTTGCAAGTCACATCTCTATTGCATGAATATGGCTGGTGGTTGTTTATGCCGTGTTTCCTGTGTGCACAAGGATGCAGAGCACAGAACTCTCTGGGATTACTTTATTCCAGACGTCAAATTCAACCTTCACCAGACTGGACCTAGCCACATTCCTCTAAGGCAATGATGTCCAGTGGAACTTTCTGCAATGATAGAAATGGTCTATTTTTGTGCCATCCAGTACAGCAGCCACTAGCCACTATTGGACAAATGGAGAACTAATTTTTTAGTTGTGATAAAATATACATAATCTAAGACATACCAATTTATCACTTTTTAAAATGTGTACAGCTCAGTGGCATTAAGTACATTTGTCATTCTTACAAACATCACCACTATCCATCTCCAGTTTCATCTTATAAAACTGAAACTCTGTACCTACCAAGCAATGAATCTAGGCATTTCATTTAAGTAGAATTGTACAATACAGGTTCTTTTGTGACTGGTTTATTTCCTTCAGTACAATGTCCCCAAGCTTCTTTCATGTTGTCAGAATTTTCTTGCTTTCTAAGGCTGAATAATAGTTCACTGCATATATATGTCACCTCTTGTTTAACTCACTTATCCATCCATGGACACTTGAGTTGCTACCACCTTTTGACTACTGTGAATAATTCTGTTAGGAACATAAGCACACACATATCTTTTTTTATTTTTGAAGAAATAAAATGTTATTTGCCTAAAATATATATGTGAATAGTCACATATGGCTAGTGACTACCATGATAGATAGAAATTTTAAAGTCTTAGCTGGACCACAGAGCTCCTCTGAGTTCCTAGTTGGTCAACTCTCATCTCAAATGTTAGAGAGAAACAGAAATATTGGGAGAGGCTAGCATCTTCATTTCAGATCTGGTCTCTCATTAATTTGGTTGATTGTACTGAAGTTTTGAGAAAGAATAGAAATTATGATCATTATGAATGTGCATAGTTTTGCCACTTGTGTGGGAAATGCATGTTTGTTTTTGAATCCTCACCTGAGGATATTTTTTTCATTGCTTTTCTGTTTGTTTGTTTTGTTTTTTATTTTTAGAGAGAGAGAGAGAGAGAAATATTGATGTGAGAGAAACACATCAATTTGTTGCTTCCTTCATGAGCCCTGACCAGGGTCAGGGCCAGGAAGGAGCCTGCAACTGAGGTACATTTCCTTGACCCGAATCCAACCTGGACTCTTCAGTTCACAGGCTGACACTCTATCCACTGAGCCAAACTGGCTAAGGCACGGATGTTTGTTTTTAACTGCTACACCACCTAGACTCTCAGAAAGCTCAGCTCAGGGCCTGTCCTCATTCTATTGAATGAAATGCTTGCAACTGCTCCATCATTAGGGTCAATATCCTGACCATTATGTTGGCAAAGAGGCAGCAAATCACATTTACGTGGATTGTCAGACTCATTATTATAAGCAGATGGCAGCTCATGCACTATAATGCAGGCCCAAAAAGACTGACATTATTTCAAATTAAAATCTATAATGCTAATACACATCTCCCAGTCTTTGTGCAGACCTGAGTGCATTCATCTTTTGAATGATTTGCTGATGTGCCTGCTCTCTGGCTGTTCTCACATGAGTGGAGCTAAAAAGAGGGCTTTTAACAGAGAATGGTTAACATTTATTCATACAGACTGATAAAAGCTAACATGCAATTTTCTTTACTAGTAGCCCCCTAATAGGAATTAATGGACATTTTAAAGAGAAATTTCAAGTTCAGGGGACCCAGAAAGAAATACTCCAACAAAGGCAAAGCAATGCCATGCCCTCTACTTAACACACTCCACCAGATCTTCCTGTGCATTTAAAGATGGAGGAAAGTCTTCCTTGGCCAGAGGTGGCAGGAAAGTGCCACAAAGTGCAAGTTTTAGCAGCAGAGCTGCGCTTTACACAAAAGTTTCATAAAAGATTCTGGAATTTGTGTTTTCAAATTGAAAAAAAAAAAAGATGAAGAAAAGTTCTTCTGAAAAGATCGATTGCTGTTTTGTCACTCCTCTATGCAAAGCAGCATTTTACGCTTTCAAGACTATTTTTTAAAATGGATTCCCACGTGTGTTATATTTTTAGAAAGTGATACGTTTCTTAGAAAGTGATTTTGTTCACGAGGCATTTGAGTAAATGAAAAGTTAATGACTGGTAGATTTTTTGTTGTTGTTCCTGATTTGGATCTCCTATTGTTTTCCCCGTGTGTTTTGAGATATACATATAATAAGTTAGAGTTTGTGTAGAAGCATCATGGTACATAGAAGGTTCAGGGAGGGAAATTCTTCTTATTTTACTTTTTAATAGTTACAAAGGTGACTTAATGGCTATAAAACACTTCATTTTGAATTCATTTATAACCAACAACTGAAATATTTCTCCATAAAACTATATTTTAGACAAAATAAGGACTTTTTAGTATAGAAAAGAGACCTTAAAACATAAAAATAAAAATGTATAAGACATACTTTGTTAACTAGGATGATAAGAAGGTGGTAGAATTATGGGTTTGAAGTGACATTTACATTAAAAAGATTCAATTATTATTTTAAAAATTATTTTCTCTACCAAGATAGGTCAGAACCAGTAATTCAATCCACTGGGAGAGTTTGTTCAACGATGCTCATAAGATAAGCTTGCTGTCTACATTCCTATTAAAAGGGTTAATTATACACCCCATCCAGTAAAACCAAATGAGGTAATGTCTTGTTTATACCATAATTCAGATCTTGGCAAGCCAGTTACCCAGAACACAGCTACAAACCTCAAAGAGGTAATACTGGCCTCCGAGCTGCAAGGAGACCAACACTAACCAAGTCTGTGCACGTAACTGTAGAAAAGAACCAGCTATGAAATTTCAGAAACTAAAGAACTATAAGGATCGTTTACCACCATCTTCTAATTTTACAGGTAATAAAATGGACCCAGGAATGTTGCAGGTATTATTGGACAGCACAGCACACACTGTGATGGTCTGGGTTACAGGGAATAGCTCCATGTGGCATTTCCAAGGCTTCAAGGGCAACTCTGAACGTCTGCATGGTGCTGATGGCAGAAGAGAATCTGGCTGTGGCCTTGGGAGAATGTGCTGGGCAGAATTCCAAGGTGGTTCCAGGATTTTTCTGCCCATGATGAACATGCTTTGTATAATCCCTCACTTTGAGGATGGGCAGAACTGTGACTGTGCTGGAATGTCATATTGTATGAGTCTCCTGGAGCTTCCAAACAAAGCACCATAGACTGAGCAGTTTAAACAACAGTAATTGATTGTTCCATGGATCTGGAAGCCAGAAGTCTAGGCAAGATGTCATTAGCTCCTCCTGAGGCTGAGGAGAAGCTTTACAGGCCTTTCTCCTTGCATCTGGGTTTGTTGCCATTGTTGGTATTCCTTGGCTACTAGGAACATCACTCCATTTCTACCTTACATGGTGTTCTCCCTGACTACATGAGTCCATGTCCAAATTTCCACTATTCTATACGGATGCCACTCATATTGCATTAGGGCCCACCTTAGTGAACTCATCTTCATCTGAACACTACTGCAAAGACCCTATTTCCAAATAAGGCCATATTCACAGGTACTTGAACATGTTATTATTATTTTTTTAAGAAACATGGTTCAACCCATAACAGCCATGATTAGGCTTGTTACATGGCAAAGGTGAATGGATTCTGCAGGTGTAACTAAAATTCCTGATCAGTTGAACTAGGTATTCAAAAGGCAGATCATCATGGTGTACCTGATCTCCCTGGGTAAGCCCTTTAAGAGAAGGTCAGAGGCAAGAGGCTTCAAGCCAGCAGGTGTGCTGTTATTTCGCTTTAAGAATGAGCAGAGGGCTGAGTTGCAGGGATGACACGCAGGCTCTGGGAGCTGAGTGGCTCAATGCTAGAACAAGGAAGTGAGCTCTGCCTTATCTCACCCAACACCTTGACCACAACCTGTGTGACCCTGTGTGGAGAGTCCAGACTCCCCACCCTCTGAAACTTGATATGAATGTAGGGTATGTGGTTTTAGCTCACTGGTTCAGTGGTAGTTTATTTTATTGTTTTGTTTTTGTTTTTTACGTAGCAATAGGTAAATAATACAGAGAGTGCGCTCCATCTGCATCATCTTGACTACCTCATGCATGAGGTTGGGATAACAAAACCAATCACTAAAGGCCATTTTCAAAATTAAATATATATTAAATAAACATATGTTCTATCTCAACCCATTAACTCAATCTCTTTATTTTAGCAAATCACAAGTCTGAGTGACCCTGAATTATCAAAGAAAGGCAAACTTTGTGCAATAAAAAGTTAAAGATATGCGAGGAGTACATTAGATGGATGTCAGCATGGTTTAACTGAGGAAAAAAGTTGCCTAAAGAAATTCGGTATATTGGAAAATATAGTTATATGGCAAACCTCTATTTTAATAATGCCAATGGCTAAATGACTTATTTCATTACTAATGTTTAACTACAGAATTGGCACTATATCTCATAGATGAAATATTTGGAACAATTATTTTTCAAATATCAAAATAAATCTATAAACTTGTTGTTTGAAACATCTCTTACCTTCCATTGTTATGTATTCCCTATTTGCAGTGGTCTATTCACTATTTATTTATTATTTATTTATTTATTTATTTATTTATTTATTTATTTATTTATAATTCTTTATTGTTTAAAGTATTGCATATGTCTTTTTTTCCTCCACTGACCTCTCCCTAGTCATTCCCTCTTCTCTCCCCCACACCTCAGCATATGCCCTCACTCCCCTGTTGTCTGTGTCCATGGGTTATGTTTATATGCATGCATACAAGTCCTTTGGTTGATCTCTTACCATTCACCCCACCCCCTGCCGTCTTCCTTCTGAGGTTGAATGATCTGTTCAATGTTTCTATGCCTCTGGATCTATTTTAGTTCATCAGTTTATGTTGTTCATTATATTTCACAATTGAGTGAGATCATGTGATAGTTATCTTTCACCCATTCTTCAATTCAACAGAATTTCTTGTATGTGAACCATGGACTCAGTTTTTTTGGGGCTGGAAAAATAAACATTCCTGGAGCAAGAGCCACTTGTCCAATACACCATCTGAGTTTCAGATTCTTTGCTGTAATTAAAAAAAAATAATAACACCCACCTCTGGAGGTTTTCTTGGATACTACATAATATGATGCATATAAAAAGATTCTGTGCTTTAAGGCATTGTGAGTTGCAGAGCTGTCACTCAACTCCTACTTGACTGTAAAGGCATTGGGTATAACATGTATTGATGAGCATCTTTAGAATAAAATATTTCCCTTAAAGGACAGAGATAGAAATTCAGACACTAGAATCAGAGCAGCAGACACACTGCTGTGTGTCCACTGGAAGCTTCTCTGCAACACTCAACTTTCCAATTTTGCCCTGCAAAGAATGAATAAGGCTCCTCCTTCTTTCTGTTTACACCCCCTTTTCCTGTCACGTTGTATTATCTCTGACTCTAACAATGCCCTCAACTCACTCTTAGGATATGTGTGGTACTCTTCTCATCCCATTATTTGTGTTTGAACTGCTGGAAACTTGTTGGTCCTGTTGTCTGCAGTAGATCACTTGGAGAAAGCATCAGAGTGAGAATGAGGACAGATAAGCATTCCCAGAAACAGAAAAGGGCCCTGAGTGAACCCTGGGTGAGTATTCAGGGCTTGGAAGGCCTCAGACACATCATATTTCTCCCATCATGAACATCACATCTGACTGTCCTATTCCTCTAGCTACTGCTCAGGCAGCACAATTTTGGAAAGGAGAGTCGTTCTCCTAGTCTCTGAATTTTCTCCTTCAATTCTGTCTTGAAACATCTTCTGTGAAGCTTCGGTCCCCATGCAACCATATTTTAAATATTTGTTATTGATTTCAGAGAAGAAAGGGGAGGGAGAGAGAGAGAGAAACATCAATTATGAGAAAGAATTGATTGGCTGCCTCCTGCACACCCCACACTGGGAAACAAGCCCATAACCCAGGTATGTGCCTTGACCAGGAATCAAACCCATGACTTCATGGTTCATAGGTCCATGTGCAACCACTGACCTAAGCCAGCTGGGCCCCATGCAAACACTGGATGTGCTCTCATTTGGGTCAGCAATGACCTTCATGCTGTGAAATTCCATGGTAAGTTTTCAGGCCTAATCTTATTTGTCTCAGAAGCAGCATTTACTATGGTTGATCAACCTCTCCTACTTAGAAGCTTTTAATTCACATAGTACTGGGAAACTGCCCTCTCCAAGGTTCATTCTACCCAAGGGGCTACTACTTCTAAGGGAAGAACTTTGATACTTTTAAAATTTTTTCCTAACTTCTTAAAGCTGGTGTGCTTTTGGAGTCAGTCAGTCCTTGAATCCCTTTTTAGATTTTTTTTCTGTGATATTGTCAATTTTTATGCCTTTCAATACCATCTATATACCAATTTCTCTAGTTTTCTATTTCCAGCCCTATCTATTCTCTGATTCTTTCTCATTATGGATTATTTCTCTTTATGGAACATTCATGTAGACCAAGTCCTTCAATCTTGAAGGCCACTCTTGAGCTAAGCAATGCTATTACCACCATATTTTTCAGACAAGAAAGCTGAGGCACAGGAAAGAAGTAAACTAAACTTGGAGTTAAGTCTACGTTCCGTAGTCGGTGTTCTTAACATCAATGCTAGTCAGGTCAACTTTGAATGGCCAGTAAATCCCTTAGGAAGAAGAAAGATTCATGTTTTCCAATTTTAGGTTAATAATCTTCCCATTTCCTACATTGCTGCCCATATATTGACTTTATTCACGTAGCAAATAATTATCACCTCTCTTCACACATATTAGATGTGGGCTTGCATTTGTACTACAATTGTGGTCTACAGAATGATGTCAACACACTTCCTCATGTGATTTTCCCAACTAGCCCATAAGGTAGGCAGGACAAGAATTTTTGTTATAACCTCCACTTCCTAGCTGGTATCTGAGTCAGCTTGACACTCTTACTGATTTCCTCCCTTCAGTTGGAAATATCCAAGGAGCCCTCCATAAGGCACTCTGTTTCACCAAGGATGCCTCAAGTTTTCTCCATTCCTCATCCTGACACACTTCTGGCTTGCTCACGTCTTCTTTTGCACACATCACGCAGCCACCTTAGCTCTTTGAACAGTGACATTCAAGAATCCTCAGTACATTGTCACCTGGCACACTGCTTTCCCTAACTCCTCACAAGCTGGGTGTTGGCTCTGTTACCAGGGGGTGCAGAGAAACAGAATAGAAAATCTGGGGTGAGAACCTGGGGCCCTGTCAATCTGGGTCAGATTTTTCTGGTAGTCTGTGCCCCGGTCCCTGAAACACGCTTTGTCAGATGCTGCACTGCTGTGCAAGTCATAGCTATAAGCTTTTTAAGTTAGGTAGCTGAATTATTATTCAATTTTTATTTTTAGAGCCACAGCAGACACAATCAATTTAATTTCAATGCTCTGATCATAAACCTCCATGTTAATATAGCCCCTTTAAATCAAGTGTTTATGGTCCTATAAGCACCACCTGGAAATTTTACCTTAAGGTCCTAAAGTCATTTGGCTACAAATTACTTAATATTCTCTTGCACCAATTTCTGTGGCCTGGATTTGATTATTTCTAATTATCATAAACGCTACTCTGCGTTCCAGACATGCACTATTACAGTCACTCCACCAACTCAATATTTCATGTTCATGTTCAAAGTCTAAGAGAGCTGAGTTCTAAACCATGTGTGCTTTCCTAACCCTGGGCTGAGACATTTAACAACCCTCAAACCTCTTATTGTGCAATAGACAAAGACCACAAACATTCCATCCCTTTTCTTCTTGTGGACCATCAGATTCTACCTGAACTGCTATCTTTTCCTGCTGGAGACTTTGTTGACTTCACACAGCACAACTGAGAATGCAACATGAGAGGTTTCTTTGCAATGAGCTTGCAGTGTGTGTGTCTTTATAAATATCACAGGCCCAAGTACAATTTGTGTTGTCCCTGCCTTTAGGAGAATTCATGGGAGATGTCTCCTGTTGGCATCTGATGATCCCAGGAGGTCCCTTTGCCTGGTTCACTTCCCACAGCACTAAAGCAGGCGAAGCATTTGAGATTGATGCTTCCATCCTGAACCTACTCCTGGCACCTCCTCCAAATCCCCATCCTGCTCTTCACCTCAGTGCATCCAGCAGGCTGAGCAGTTGGAGCTGATGTTACTCAGGCTGTCAAAGGTGCAAGATAAGGCAGTGAGTTACCGCAGGAGGCAAGAGGCAGGTCATCCTCTCTGACTGCCTTTGACCTTTACTTCTCTCAAGGCCTCTGCTTCCTTCAAGAGTGAGGGGGCCTGACAAAGGCAAGGTCAAGGCTGCAGGCTTGAAGGCATCCTTTCCACTCTGTGTTTTCACAAACTAGACACACTTTCCCTCTGCTCCTAATTTGTTTCAAAAAATACAGACGGATTTCCCAGTTTAATTTGACAAACACTTCTGCCCATTTGCTGGCCTTAGGGTCAGGAATACAGGCCATTAGGAGAGGTTGTACTCACCAAACCTTCTCATTCCTGGCACCTAGTGATGCCTGCTATCTGGTCAAAACTTAGCTCTAGGAATAGTGGGGAACTAGTAAAGTCAGTCAAGACTTTCATCATGCACTTTTCTCAATATAACAGGGGATCAAAAGAGAATGAAGCAAAGTCTTTCATGTATCCAGTGTCTCTAGAAAATTCGGTGAGCTGTTTATTTAAATGTGTGCTGTAGATATAGATACTTTCACTCTTTATTTCAAGTTAAAAAATGATAAACTATAAAAAGTCATAATACAGAAATAACTGGAACTAAGCTTTTGATTAATTTTAATTAAGTCATATATTAGTGAAATATAGGATTTTAATGTTATCTTTAATTATTAGCATAACTAGTGATATTAATATTAATCTGATCATTAATAACTTTTAAATGGCTTGATATTGCCTCACAGTATTGGAAAAAGAAATATCACTGACTAATCATTTTACCTGTAATTTAATGGATCACTAATTTTTATTTTTTTTTAATCAAACAAAACGATAGAGACATTGGATACTTGAAAGGCAAGTGTACAACAAACTACAAATAGTTTGGAGAGGTTGGTGGGTCCCAGCCCAGAAGCTACTGAGACCCTGCTCCCTGGAGGGACAGCATGCCAACACACATGGTACAAAGAACTCAATAAGAAGCAAAAGTTCCTGTGCAACTCAGCAAGTCTGTTAGGAAATGCTATTACCACCCATCACCTTTCATTGATCACCTCCCCAGAACCAAGAATCCAGCTGCTCCAATGACTCACAGAACTTTTCCTGCAGCTAAAAGGATTCTTCTTAGAACAGTTCTCAGGCCCTACAAATGCTACATATCAACAGGCCAAGAGTCCTCTCCCCATATCCACTCCCAGCCAACACACCTCATCATCACCAAGTAGGAATTCTTTCTGCTCCTAGACTCATAAGGAAACCAGCACGCCCCTGCCTCTCTCAGCTTCCATACTTCTTGATCAACAACATTGCCCTATCACCCTACATCTCTCTGGTATGTTCCCTCTCCCCCATGGAGAAGAAACATCCCCAAACAATTTATTGACTTCAATCTCTCCCCCTAGCCATCCCTTTTTATTTTGTGTCTAGGGCCCTTTTTCTACAAAGCAAATCTGTTCAAGTTCCTCATCTGCTTAAAAGCAACTTTAAGCAATTGCCCAAACATCTTCAAAATAAAATGAGACCTCTTTCCTAGTGAAGTTCAACTTCTGCTGCACCTTAGAATCAAGGGGAAAGTTTTGAAATATTTTGACGCCTGGACTACATCCGAGACCAATTAAACTAAAATATGTGAGAGTGAGGCATCAGGATTTTCCATTTCCCAGGTGATTCTGAGATGTGGCCAAGGTTTTGAAAGTTGATCATGCTTCAGTCTACCTGACAGGCTGGAGAAATGAGATTCACAGCTGAAAAGTTCACATCCCTCAACATGAGTCCCTTTTATAGGTCCTTTTTAAATATATATATATATATATATATATATATATATATATATATATATATATTTTATTTTTTAAAATCTTTATTGTTCAGATTGTTACAGTTGTTCCTCTTTTCCCTCTCCATAGCTCCCCTGCTCCCAGTTCCCATCCCACCCTCTGTCCTTACCCCTCCCCCGTGCTGTTCTCATCTGTAGGTATACAATTATTGTCCAGTCTCTTCCCGCACCCCCAACACCCTTTTTCCTTCCTATGCCCCTGATTCTATTCTATTCACCAGTTTATTCTGTTCATCAGATTCTTTATTCACTTGATTTTTAGATTCATTTGCTGATAGCTATGTATTTGCTGTTCATAATTTTTATGTTTACTTTTTCTTCTTCCTCTTCTCAAAGGATATCTTTCAGCATTTCATATAATACTGGTTGGGTGGTGATGAACTCCTTTAGCTTTTTTTTTTTTTTTTTTTTTTTTTTTTTTTTTTTTTTTTTTTTTTTTTTTTTTTTTTTTTTTTTTTTTTTTTTTTTGTCTGTGAAGCACTTTATCCAACCCTCAATTCTGAATGATAGCATTAAGTAAAGTAATCTTGACTGTAGGTTCTTGCTATTCATTACTTTGAATCTTTCTTGCCACTCCCTTCTGGCCTGCAAAGTTTCTATTGAGAAATTGGCTGACAGACATATGGGTGCCCCCTTGTAGATAACTGACTGTTTTTCTCTTGCTGCTTTTAAGATTCTTTCTTTGTCTTTGCTCTTGGCATTTTAATTATGATGTGTCTTGGTGTGGTCCTCTTTGGATTCCTTTTGTTTGGAATTCTCTGAGCTTCCTGGACTTGGAAGTCTATTTCTTTTACCAGGTAGAAGAAGTTTTCTGACATTATTTCTTCAAATATGTTTTCAATATCTTGCTGTCTCTCTTGTTCTGGAACCCCTATAATTCTGATGTTGGTACGCTTGAAGTTGTCCCAGAGGCTCCTTACACTGTCTTCATATTTTTGGATTCTTTTTTCTTTTTGCTTATCCATTTGGGTATTTTTTGCTTCTTTGTATCTCAATTCTTTGACTTGATTCTTGCGTTCCTCTAATCTGTTGTTGGATCTCTGTATAATATTCTTTATTTCAGTCAGTGTATGCTTAATTTCTAGTAGGTCCTTTTTCATATCCTCGAGGGTCTCATTGGATTTATTGAGGGTCTCACTAAATTTATCGGCGGTTTCTAGAAAATTCTTGAAAAACTGTAAAACTGTGGTTTTGAACTCTATATCCAGTTGTTTGCTTTCCTCCATTTCTATCATTTGTGATCTGTTTTTTTGTCTCCGCATTTTGGCTGCTTCCCTGGGTTGATAGAGTGGCTTTCTGTGTTAGGTGATCACTGGGAGGAAATGATCTCCAAGCCACTTGGTTATGCGCATCAGCTGTGTCTACAGTGGGAGAACTTCTGTGCTGGAGCCACCCTTATGGGGCAAGAGTTGTTTCAGTGGGGCTTTGGTGCTCAAGAAGTCTGCCCCGAGTGTGTCCCTTGTGAATCTGAGGAGTTATATTTAGGATTGTACCATTCAGACCCCTGGTTACGCTGGTATTTGTATCTCCAAGGAGGTGTTATTTTTACCTTCTGCCTGGGGCTTCCCAGCCTTTTATATGCAAAAGCCTCTGCATGCAGCTTGTGTGGGGCAGAGTCTCCAGGAGTCTACAGTGCAGAGCAACCAGCTATGGCTAATTATCAGCCCTGCCCTAAGAGGCACTGGGTCTCAAGCCGCTCTGGAGTTTCTCCCGGTGCCTGACAGTGCTAGACAGTCCAGCTCCTCCCTGTATAGTTCTGAGTCCCCAGAAACTCACGTGGAACTAGAGTTCAGAGCTGTCTGGAGCTTGTGCTTCCCTCCAGTACGAAATGCTACCAGCCCTTTCTGTGAACCCTTTCCGCAAACCCTTTCCGCAAACCCCTTCACACAGGCCTTCATACCTCTGCACTTTACTTCCACACCTCCTCTGAGTCTCAGTCTCTTTCTAGTTGTAGAATTTCCACTCAGCCAATCTTCCTGTGGGTCTGGGTGGTGTCCGTTTTTTCTTTTCATTGTTGTTTTAAAATAGTTGTGGATGGCCGCAATTCCAGTGTTCACCTATGCCGTCATCTTTATATGTCCTTTTCTTGCCTCCATCTTTTGGCACCAGAAATCCGTTCATTTTACTGATATGTTTGCTTATTTACCTACTTATTTATAGTTTAACAGGTCTCAGATGTGTAAGATTAGATTTTGCATACTTGTGTTTATGGCATACATTGTTCCATGTTGACTTATTTTTATTAAGATATTTAGTTATTTATTTTTTATAATATAATTAGTTCTCATAAACTCATTCTCAGAAAGCAAGTGTGACCTTTATAATAATTTACATGTCACCATAATCATCACTTTTTTGCCTTCCTCTTTCATTGCAATAATCATCCTTTATATTATGTTCATTAACTTATGACTTTCCTTAAAATTTTGTTAGTCATATGTATTTCTAAGGTTATTGTATTTCTGTTTTTTTCAAAATTATTTTAATTTATGAAAAATATTTTACAGAATGAATCTGCATTACAGTGTCAGACATTTACCAGAAAGTGAGAAAAAGAGACAGAGAAAACCAGAGAAAGAGATAAAGAAAAAAAGAAACAGAGAGAAAGACAAACAGAAACAGAAAAAAGAGAATGAGAAAGTAGAGAAAATTTTATTTTAATGAATTCCCATGGTATAGTGGGGGGTTGGCAGGTCTAAAATCTGTAGGGAAGGTGGACAGATTTATAGTTCACCTAAGAGTTGATGATTCAGACTTGAGTCTGAATTCTGCAGGCCCGCAGGCTAGAAAGTCAGGTTATGTTACAGTCTTTAGCTGAAACCTGTCTTTGCAGTTAAGGTTTTCACTGATTAGCTGAAGCCCACCCACTTTAAGGAGGCTAATCTACTTTACTCAAAGTCTACTGACTTAAATGTTCATCACATCCCCCCCCCCCTTCCCTCCTGTCATCTATTTCATATCTGATATTAGAAATTTGTGTCCTCTCTCTTTTTTCTTAGCCTGGCTAGATGTTTATTGATCTCATTGATCTTTTCAAAGAACCAACTTTTACTTTTGTTGACTTCCTCTGTTAATTTTCTGTGTCCAATTTTATTGATTTAGTAGGGGCCCAGTGAATGAATTCATGCACCTTGACAGGAACTGTGGGCCTAGAGGCTGCAGTAGGCACAGGGGTGGGTCTCAGCCATCCTCCACACCCCTGCCCAGCCCCTCCCACCATGGCCCTTGGTCCCCTGTCTCCCAGCAGCCCCATTCCCATTGCCACTGCTCCTATGCACTGGCAGTGCCAGTCCTGCTGGTACCTACTGATGGTATGTAGCAATTGGGGCCAGTGCCAGCAATAGGTGTGAGTAGCAGCTGCTGCTCTGATCACCCCTCAGGAGCAGGGGGAAGTGGAGAAGCCCTCAGAGATAATCAAGGCTGGCAGCTGCAGCTCTCACCCACTGATGGTGCCCAGTGATTGGGAACAGTGCCAGGCACCAGCAGTGGGAGAAACAGCAGATTGACAACTCTGGTGCCAGCAACAGGTGTGAGCAGAATTGGTTCTGGCAGTGAGTGCAAGTGCCAAGTGGAACTGAAGCTTGCGGGAGCAAGGAATTTTCGGTAACCACCAGAGGCTCACATCAATGACAACGACCATTGTCCTGCCTTGGTCTGGCACCCCTGCTCACCTGTTCCACCATCCTCCATGACCAACAGCCACCATGTTCCTCACATGTCCTCTGGTGGTCAGTGTATGTCATAGAAACTGGTTGTTCGGTTGACTGGTTATTCTGCCATTTGGTCTATTTGCATATTAACCTCTTATTATATAGGATACTATAATTCTTGTTTTCTTCATTTTTATTTCTTTGGATTTTATTTGCTCTCCCCCACCCCTGTTCCCTAAAGTAGAAACTTAGATAGTCAATATTAGGTATTTTCTTATTTCCTTGTATATTTATTCAGTGCTGTGACTTTCCCTCTATTAACTGCTTTTGCTGAATTCCACAAATTTTAGTAAGTTGTATTTTCATTTTTACTTAGCTTAAATATTTTAACATTTATTTTGATATTTCTTCTTTGAATCATGTATTATTTAGAAGTATGTTGTTTAATCTCTATTGTTTTATTATTTATTTTTAGTTTACATTGTGATCTGAGAGCACACGTATGATTTTTATTTTCAAACTTTTATTAAAATATGTTTTATGACCTAGCATGTGGTCTATCTTGGTGAATATTTATTATGAACTTGTAAAGAGTATGTATTATGTTGCTGCTGCATATAAAGAAGTCTATAGATGTCAATTAAGCCTAGTTGACTAACGGTATTATTGAGTTCAACTATATCATTACTGATTTTCTGCCTGTTGAGAAAAAAATTTAACCACTATTCAAATTGATTTACTTTTTAAGAATGCCCTTTTGTTGTCAGCTAAACATTTTTGGAAGTTTATAATAATTATTATTATTTATAAATTGATGATGTTTACAGATGTTCTAATAAGCTATTTATTAAAATTTTCAAAGTTGTCACATACAATTTACATTTTTCCAAAAATAAGCCTGTCATTTTCTCTCTCACTCTACTTCAATTCACTTCTGCCAGTAAATTCTTAATTTTATTTATATACTTCAGCAGTACAATGAATATATAACTGAACTTGCATTATATCATTCTTCAGTACATGAAAGACTACTATATAGTTTTACAAATTTAAAATGTATGTTTAATATTTTGATGTAATGTTTGTGAATTTACATGCATAGGAAATTTTGATTAAAGCATTGACTTTGAACTAAAATAAATATTCCATGAGGAAATAAGTCCAGCTGGTGTTTGTATTGTAACAGTGCCTGTTTCTTTTTTGTATTTGGATAAGTAAAGGGGACATTGTCAGTTGCAATATTAAATTATTTTATTCACTCCAAGCATAAAACAGATCTATAGATGGACCCCAAATTACCTTCCAAAAAGTTCATTATTATTTTCCTCTTTTATGAGATAACATTACACCAAATTACACTGCCTAGTGCCCTTAGTAAATTTAAACTCTATTGAATTCAGTTTCACCTATAAAACCATAACATTTTTCCACTGGGGTTTTGTGAAGATTGTGAGATAGTGTAAGTGGGCAAATGTAATATCTATTACACTATATTACAGTATAATACCTGTTTAAATTATTGTAAGAATTTATTTTAGTCATTTGTATTCCTTAGATTTAAGAATCTAGGGACTCAGTGTATATTACTTACATGTAAAAAGTAAGATATGAGCAACTTGACTCTTAATAACATTACCACATATTTACATAATTTAACAAACTTGTCAAAGACAATTTTTAGTTAAAAATTATATTAAAAGCATTAGCTATATGTTCACAGATAGCCAAGACATTTTACTTTAAAAATAAACAAACAAGTGTTTGCTATAACTAAACTATGTTTTTAAAATGTTATTTTAAAATAATATTGTGTTTAATGTTATATTAAACTAACTGTAGAGGCTTCCAATATCTCTGGATTTCTTTATGTCTAATTATAGAGAAACAGGATATTCTATACTCAATCATAAAAATGTCAATGCTGCTACATTTGTTACACCTCATAAAGAAACATTTCTTATTTATTTATTTATTTATTTATTTTTACTGTTTAAAAAGCATGTCTATATTTATTTTCAATTTTCTCAAGGTTAAAAGATTCTTTTTTTAAAAAAAATTTGTTTTATTACTTAAAATATTACAAAGATTATTGCATATGTATCCTTTTTCCCCTTGACCTTCCCCCAGCCACCCCTACCCCCCAGTGTCTTGTGTCCACTGATTATGCTTATATGCATGCATACAAGTCCTTCTGTTGATCTCTTAACTCCTCCTCAACCCTCCCCAGACTTCCAGCTATAGTTTGACAGTCTGATCAATGCTGTTCTGCCTCTGTATCTATTTATGTTCATCAGTTTATAATGGTCTTTATTAAAAAATATAATTTTATTGATTTCAGAAAGGAAGGAAGAGAGAGAGAGAGATAGAAACATCAATGATGAGAGAGAATCATTGATCTCCTGCCTCCTGCACGCCCCACACTGGGGATTGAACCAGCAACTGGGTCATGTGCCCTGACTGGAATCAAACTGTGACCTCCTGGTTCATAGGTCGAGGCTCAACCACTGAGCCAAGCTGGCCAGGCAGAGGTGTATTTCTTAAAGCTCTGTTTTCACCCCTTCTTTCACATACATTTGCCCAATCAGCATAATTCTGAATCATCTTTGTTGAGAAGGAAACAACCAGTGGTAGGCTGGGAAGGAGTTATGACCCATTCTTTGGGTGGGAGGAAGCCTAATTTTTAGTATTTGCTGATTTCTCTGAAATACATACTCCCTTCACAGACAGATTCAAGCTACCAATGTGCCAAACTGAGCAAAGAATTGGGAAGGTACTAAGTGATGTGGCCATTACACTCTAAAATTGGTTGGTTCTAGATCTAATTTTTTTATTGAAACCAAAAAGAAATAATGGTTCCTTACCTTAATGCTCTTGAGTGAGAAGGATAGCTCTAGGATTTTTTTTTCATCTTGTATAATGTTTCATTGCACATGATCCTGCAAGTACTCATCCTACCCAATACTTGCTCAGCAATGACTGAGGTGATTAGCAAATACACTGAGCTCTTTTTATTAAATCTGCCCAACTATATCCTCTCATTGTACTTTAAGATGTATGTGCACGTTTTCTTCTCTCCTAAAAATTGTGCTGAACGTTCTTCTTGGCATCATTAAAATATGGGGGGCGGGGGGACGGGCACTTGGGAAACCTTGTTTAGAAGGATTGTGCCCAGGAATCTCCCAGGGCAATTTCTCATTCAGGCATTGGCCAGCAGCTCGTTGTCTGGGGAAAGAGGGTGTAATTTTATGTGTTGAGGGTTCAAAAACTGATTATTTTTTAGAACTCTTGGGTATAGATCTCCATGATGGAAAAGGAAATGATTTCCCCAGATCCAGGAACGCACGGTATCTGGATTTTATCTTTGGGCTCACTGTGAGCTGGAAATGAGTCACTCAGGAATGGAGACACTAGAGCTCTTGAAACTCAGAGATGGCAGAAAACCAAAGGGGGGAGATGTTAGACTACTTGATAAAATGCAGTGTTGGCTACAGTGATTAATTAGAAATAATGTAACACCTACTGTATTCATGACAATTACGTGTGGCAATTTTGTATTGTTAAAAAGGCAAATACTATTAAACACATAAGAACATGCTATATGGATTGTGATTTTTCCCCCTAGATATATGCATCACAAGAATCCATTTTTTTACTTACAATTGATGCTGAAGAAGCAGTGGTACCCTAGTTCCCATGGCAATTAGTATTGGGATGAGTGTCCCAAAGCAGAGATTGACAGTGGACTAGTGCTCACCCTGAGCTCCAGTGCTGCAATTGGTCAGCAGAAGCTACTGATATAAAACTTTCTGTACTTATTTTTCTCCATCTTTGACTTAGTCACATGTTCAGATGCAAAGCCTTTCTTTCATGAGGATCATATACAATATATTTATATGTTCTCATAGGAACAGAACCAAAATGTGACATGAAATATGGCTGTATGATTAACAGACTGGCTAAAACTGATTCAGAAAGCAAAGAGAGTTACTTAGAGTGTGAATGAGAGGTGGAGCATATGCTAGATGTCAATATTGTCTTTTTGGACAATGGAATTTTAAAAGGACTTTGGAGCATCACCTTCACTTTTGCAGATTACTTTTCTTCAAAACAACTTGTTTTTTTTAAAATTTTGAATTCCTTGTCTCCATATGTACTAGTCCAGTTTTAAAGAAAATTAAAGGGCCCTAACCTGTTTGGCTCAGTGGATAGAGTGTCAGCTTGTGGACTGAAGGGTCCCAGGTTCGATTCTGGTCAGGGGCATGTACCTTGGTTGCGGGCACATCCCCAGTAGTAGGTGTGCAGGAGGCAGCTGATTGAAGTTTCTCTCTCATCACTGTTTCTAGTTCTCTATCCCTATCCCTTCCTCTCTGTAAAAAATTAATAAAATATATTTTTTAAAAAAGAAAATGAAAGGGTATCACCCATTTTCTTGCATATATTATCCTGGGTCACTGCTGTCAACAGGGTCAGTTTGGGTTAGATGCCATTTCCTTTAGGGATTGATTTCCCTTGTGGTGGACTTTCTCTTTTATCATGAAGAGAATCATGCCCTGCTAAAGTGTCAAAAGGAATGACAACAGAGAAATTTGGCCATTCAAATAGGCAGTGCATCAGTCAATATGATCACCTTGGCTTTCTGTCAGTATAGCGTATGTGAACAGCACACTTTTTTAGTGGTTCTGCCCAAGCCTTAAAGTTCATCCACCCTGAATAAATACCTTGAATGACATCTACTTCTGCTCCTCCTTCCCCTCTTCTCCTTCTTCCTCCTTCTTCATTTCCTTCTCTTCTTCCCCTTCCTTCTTCTTTTCATAAACCCTATCCTTAGGGGAAAGTACAGTATAAACTCAACTTAGAAAGAAATACTCGCAATCTGTTGAAAATTATCAAGGACATTGATTTTGGCCTCTCTGCTCCCCTGTGAATTTTTTTTTGTGTGTGTGCGTTTTTTTAAATTTTGTTTTGTTTTGTTTGTTTGTTTGTGTGTGTGTTTTGTCAAAGCAGAAGCTATTGTTGATATGTGTGTCAAGTAGAATGTCTAAATTTATGTAACCGCTGATCCTCCTAACCACACTGAGGTGCCAGATATCCTGTTATCCACAGTGTTAAATAGTTGTGTGTTATTCTAACTTAAGTTGCAACTTATACATCTTATAACAGACAAGTTTTATGTAACACCGTTGTATGTTGAAATAAATCTGTAGGTTGAATTTCCTGTGTGGCTTTGCCACAGGCAGAAAGCTTTAAGGGAATGAAGGCTTCATCTGGAGCTACTTGGAGCTCACATAAGACACAGAAACAGAAACTCTGGGGACTGAGGACAGAGAGGGGCAGGTTCCCCTTGCCTTCTGTGGCTGCTTCAAGATGCTCTTACTGTTTCATGTGACATGGTAACAATCAAAAGTGGTACACCTTTCTAAGTCTTTTTTTAGAGGCCAGATAATTTACATGGCAATCTTATGCAAATCTTGAAAAGTATATTTTAAATCCAAGGATAATAATGGCTAAAATGAATTCAATACTAACCCCTAGAACCTGAAGAGGTGGGCATTTTTCTTCACACCATTCCTATCCCCATCATTATTCTCCATGCCCTCTTTACTGAACTCATTACAATGTGGAAAGGAGTACAGAGCTTTGTTTCCACCCTAAGAAGGAAAATATGCCAGTTAATTACAAAGTTATACATTTAATTCAAGCCACAAGAGAGCTGACGTATCAAGGTAACCAAAGATCAGCATCCCAAAGAGAAACGCAGCTTTGAAAAGGAGACAAGATGAGTTAGCTGCTGCTCCTTGGTAAAGTACTGGAGAAAGAGATGGCCACATTTTAAGTGGATATCAGGAAATTAAATAGAACCCGGCTGGTGTGGGTCTTTGGTTAATGTCAACCCATGAACCAAGAGGTCATCAGTTCAATTCCCGGTCAGGCCATATGCCTCAGTTGCAAGCTTGATATCCAGTAGGGGGTGTGCAGGAGGCAGCCCACCAATGTTTCTCATAGATGTTTCTATCTCTCTAAAAATTCAAATATATATATATATATATATATATATATATATATATATATAAAATGAAATTAAATACAATTGTCTAAAAAATTCTTTTAGACCAGTGCTGACTAGCATGTTAGTTTTGAATAGGTGATGGCCCCCAGAAACAAGCAGTGACCCACACTCAACTTCTAGCATTTTTCTGTAAGTCTTCATTGTGAGCTCAAGATACATTGGGGGCAGGCAGGAGAGCTGGGAGAATATGCAGGCATGCAGGTTATTGGAAGCTCCTGAGTGACAGGCATAAAGCCTGATCAAAGATACAGAGCAGTTTAGCTCCTGCTTTCTAAAAATGTTTTCTAGTACATTCATGCTCTGAACATCATTTTCTCACAAGGTTGTGAGGTGAATAGACTTCACATTTGTTCATTCACTGGAGCCACATACTACACCCAATTCTATCCATGACCCCAGAAGATTTATAGAGTCTAAAAACAAATGTATTTTTTAACCTACATTCAAACAAAGATAGCATAAGATTCTGACCTGTGTCTTTAGGTGACCAAGCTGCACTGTAAGGTGTGGGCATATGCCATTTCAATGGCAGGTAGCTTCTTTCCTCAAGGATGTCTTGCTACCCAGGTAGCTGCTCAAGCTGTCCATCTACCTTGAGGTAAAAATGATCTTTGGCCGTGACCAGTTTGTCTCAGTGGATAGGGCATTGGCCTGGAGACTGAAGGGTCTCAGGTTCAATTCCAGTCAAGGGCATGTACCTTGGTTGTGGGCACACCCCCAAATGGGGGTGTGCAGGAGGCAGCTGATTGATTTTTCTCTCATTGATGTTTCTAACGCTCTATCCTTCTCCCTTCCTCTCTGTAAAAAAAAAATCAACAAAATGTATTAAAAACAGTGATCTTTGCATCAATCTTCAGTTGTTGCTCTGTTTTTATTATCACTCCTTCATCTTATAGATAGTTGATAAGGGAAGGATTATTGTCCTATGGTAATAGGAATAGATGGACATACAATACTCAACAGTGGGTAGATAAGACTGACAACCATTTATTAGTTAAATATGCTCACAGCCCAGGGATGGACACCACACAATGTATAGGAGACATGAAGTTTGCACTCGGGAACACAGAGAAGCAGCAGAAGCTGTGGGAGGCAGGCTTCTTAACCGACAAAGGAGGAGGTGACACCTGGTTTTCATGACTTGCTTGTTTAAAAAAAATTGAGCTGTCAGAGAACTAAAACCCACTGTTCAAAGATAAACTGGAAGTGCTCCTGGTTCTCTCAATACACATGGTGGTTTGGCTGGAAACGTTATCTACTGGACCAGAAATTTTTGGGTAGAACTATAATAGCAGTTTTACCAGATGTCAAGGCAGCACTTAATATTGGTCTTTAATTTTCAGCCTCACATCACAAGCTGTCAAACTTTCAGGAAAAAAACTACCCCAGGGACCATAAATCAAGAGTAATTCTCACATTTACCAACATTCTGACCCAGAATCAAGGTCTGCTCTCTGTAACTCCCTCTGACAGTTACAACTAATGCCTTGGGAAGAGTCATTTATTGAATGTAAAAAAATAATTCTGATGATATCCTCTTCTTCACATCATGGGACCCTGCCCAGTATTCTCAGTAACTGTGGGGGCCCTCACATACCCATTTTGTGGAAGCTACCATGATCATCAACTCATGTGATTTGAAAAGTTCTCAAATATTTTCATGAAATCCACATCTACTTTCTAATGTGGACAAATTCAAAGATGGAATGAGAATAGTCTGGCATCCAAAAAGAATGCAACAAAGATTTAACCATAGTAAGTCGTTCTATTCTATGTGACTCCCACTTACTAATAAAAAAGCAGGGCATAAAAATAGGTGAGATTTATAAAATCATCCTGTTATTAAAAGCTAAAGTCACTCCAAGTTTTGATATTGCTCTACCATTGCACATGTCAACCAGTAATCATAACTTACAAATGTATAGCATATATAATATTAAGGTTGTTTAATGTATCAGCTATTCAGCCCTGTGTAATACACCACACACACACACACACACACACACACACACACACACACGCACGCACACACCAGTTTAAGATAAGCATTTTATTTGCTTAAGAGTTTTGGGGTTAGGAAACTGGGATAGGATTTTGTGGATGATTTGTCTATCTATGTCACTTGAGTTCACTTTGAGCGGCTCACCTGAGTCTAAATGGACCACGATGGCCTCATTCACCTGTCAATGGTTGGTGCCGGCTATTGATGGACCATGTGTCTCAAAATGGCTAGGCTTTCTTTCCCTTGTGTGTGGTTTTAAGAGCCATATGCTTGGCAGTTATATCACATCCCTTCTAAATCAGATGTCCAGATTGAATTCAATGGGAGAAGCTGAAAATGGGGTGATGCCCAGATTACTACACTTAATTTCTATGAAATAAAGTTTTACAACAAGGTAAAGAGCTTTTCCATGTGAAAGATATGGTAGATGTTGTGATGTTATTTCCTTGGATATTCACAATCCATGAGCTCACTTCAAACTCAACAGATTTTTTTAAAATTAAATGTTGATCTTTTCAAATATTTAACATAACATCTTAATAAATAAAAGATTACAATCCTATTCCACAAAGGGACCTATCACAGTTTTTTGGGTTTTTTTTTTTTAGCTAGTTCTGCTTTTATTTCTATATTGCCCATCTGGCAAGTGTCTGTCTGAGTGCTTTAGAAGCCAGAACAAAGTCAAATTTAAATCGACCGAAGCCCAACACCACAGTCAAATCTTAGAGCCAGGCATCTCTTTTCAGCGAGAGGGGGCAGGGCAGTGCAACTTTTAAAACTGTGGATTTTGAGACTGACAAATCTAAGCTTTCATGCTATCCTGAAATTCATTAATTGTGTGATCTTGAAGCTTATTTTATGACCTTCTCTGCCTCCTCATTGAAATGGCCATAATGATGACAGTGTGACTGGTTGTCAAGAGGGTTAAATTATTTATAAATTACCTGAAAGTATCAGAATTTTGTATTTCAGTTATTGAAAAATGTCTCTGAAACCTGGAGAATTTTTTTTTTCTTTCAGGGACTTGCTTTAACAACTGAACATCTAAGTCCCTCACAATTCTCTTAGATTTCAGTTTAATTCTAGAAAGTTACTTTGTCCCTAGAAGAAGAATTTGCTTCAAATACTGGGTGGATGATTGAATTAGGAATAATACCTGCCCCCTCTGTATCCCAGAAGGATGGTAAAATGGTGATCACCAAGAACTCAAGTCAGTCCTAGCCAGATTGGCTCAGTGGATAGAGTGTCAACCTACAAATGGAAAGATTTCAATTCTGGTCAAGGGCACTTGCCTGGGTTACAGGCTCAATCTCCAGTAGGGGGGCATGCAGGAGACAGCCAACCAATAATTCTCTCTCATCATTGATGTTTCTATCTCTCTCTCCCTATCCCTTCCTGTCTTGTTGTGGACCAACATTCACGAGAATAAGACCACCAAGTCCAATTAGGTATTAAACAGCAAGTGAGGATTTATTGAGCTTGGCCAGCTGGCTGCAGTGCCAGCACCCCACCGAACTGAGGACTAACACTGCAGCCCCGACCAGATGCAGAAGAAAGCTTTTATTCACAAAAACCGCAAAAAGGTGACGCACAAAGTTGCTCTATTTCTCACAGACTCATAAGTTTTGGCTAGAGCATGACTATTTCCTTATCTCTAGCAGTAGCAGTAAGTCCTACTGAGCTGCAAATGAGCTGGGGCAAGCTGACCTTTACATTTCCTACTGGTCTTTACTGGAATCAAATCCTTGATTCAGTTTCTTCTAAGATATGAAATCGAGGAGGCATTTGCCCTGAATAGTTTCTAGGTAGCAGGATGGTGGTGTCACAGACTTCAGCATAGGAGGAAGAGGTTAGAGGGTAGTTGGTAGGTAAGATACAAGTCCCCGTTCCTTGGACATCCACTAAAGTGATGGCTGCTGGTCCATGTCCCCAAAGGCATAGTCCATCTGGAAGTCCCTCTATATGTGGGGCTCGAGGCTACTGGCACCGTGGTGCTTCACTCAGACCAGGTCCCCTGGAATGTAGATGGGATGAGCCATGGGTGACTGCTTCTGGTCTTCTTTGTGTGCTGCCTGTGCCAGCTGGCAGACTGACATGGAACAGTTCTGGAGTGCCTGTAAGGACTTAAGCAAATTACAGGTAGACAACTGGGCAAGCTCCTCTTCTTATAAGTGGAGAAGAAGGGGTGGTGGTCTGCCAAATATAATTTAATTCTCTGGGGGGTATGGCCAGTAGTACCTCAAGAGGCCCTACTGATCTTAGGGCAGCCTCCTGGACTGCTTCATCTGCAGCCTAGTTCTCTCTTGCTTCTGGGGAGTCCCCTTGTCTTACATACATAGAGGTGGAAAGACTTAGTTACATTTGGTAGTGCCAGACGGCCCATCACCCTTGCTCTGCTCATGTCTGTCTAACTGCCTACTATATTACCTCAATAATTCTGGCTCTGAATTCTTTCAGGGAAAATGGCCATTGAATTTCTCTTCTGTAGCTGCTTCATGCTGAGGTGTGTCAGAAGTTTTTCCCAGAGCCAAGAGATCCTTGCTGTCTGTCAGAGGCTTGGGCACAGAAGGAGGTGGGCCTGTGACCTGGAGGAGACAAACTGTAACAAATGGTCCAGTGAAAGGGAAATAAAACATTTCAGTTTTAATAACCTCTATTGAAATAGAGTTTTTCTCCTTAAAATTACTCCTCTGTTTATTAAAAGAGCCAAATAAAGACTATTTTATCTATTGTATTTAATTTGGCCTGATTGCTTCCATAAACACAACAAGAATGGTAATTTACTACCTTTGCTGGAATCTCATCATTGAATCTTGATGTGCTCCATAGGGCCAGGAAGCCAAGCCAAGCCATCCAACTGCCATCAGGCCTGCCTGCAGTATCTGCTGAATTAGGTGAATTCCTCACCTGAAGTGGCTCTACCTGGGCCCATTGTCCTTGCTTTAAGGCCCTTATTAGCAGCCCTACTACTCATTGTGGCCCAGAGTGTGTGGGAGTCCCGAAGGGAAGTAGAGGCACCCTTATTGCTCCCCTTCTTCTCTGACCAACCACTAGCCATCATAGGGTATGAGCCTGGTGCTCCAGTGCCCGCCATTTTCAGGGCTACCAAGCAAGATACCAGGCTTTCTCTGTGGCACTCTTATTGGCTTTAAGTCTTTAGAGCTCAGACAGGGCTCTTTAAAACATGATACTCCAGTCAAAGTTTTCAGTCAATAAAACCACTATTGGAAACCAGTCTTATTGAGTTTATGAAAAGAAATGTATTGCCATGATTTGGAGGAATTGTATAAGGAGAAAAATATACTGACCTGCTTTAAGATCTTTTGATTTTCCTTGCCAGTTTTTTTTCTTTTTTTAGGTCTTAAGTAGCAAGGACAATGGACCCAGATAGAGCCACTGCAGGTGAGGAATTCACCTAATATCATATCTTAGAGGAGGAAACAGAATCAAGGATTTGATTCTAGTAAAGACCAGTAAGAAATGTAAAGGTCAGCTTGCCCCAGCTCATTTGCAGCTCAGTAGGACTTACTCCTACTACTAGAGATAAGAAAATAGTCATGCTCTAGCCAAAACTTATGAGTCTGTGAGAAATAGAGCAACAAACTTTGTGTGTCACCTTTTTGCGGTTTTTGTGAATAAAAGCTTTCTTCTGCATCTGATCGGGGCTGCAGTGTCAGTCCTCACTTCGGTGGGGTGCTGGCACTGCAGCCAGCTGGCCAAGCTCAATAAATTCTCACTTGCTGCTTAAGACCTAATTGGACTTGTTGGTCTTATTCTCATGAATGTTGGTCCACAACAGTCTGAAATAAATAAAAATATATTTTAAAAAAGAACCCAAGTCAGAGACCACGGGCAGCTTCACCTCAGCAGGTGGGAATCTCCTGGTCCAGGAGCAGGCCCTGGTGGCCAGTGAGGTCTACTCTGACGCTACTCATCTGGAATCTTGAGTTACTTCATAGCTCTCCTTGAGGACAAGTCACATATTAATTTTTATCACTTTTTACTTGAATTAATGAGTAAAAAGTCTAAAATACTTTTTCCACAATCACATAATAAGGTAAAAAATGTAACTATTTCTGAAAAAGAAAATAAACAAACATTAAAGTTCAAGATATGTTCTACTCATTGTGATTTGTTTTTCTGTTTTCTGGCCCCATCGTGAATGCATGGCAATCAATGCATGAAAATATAAAACATTTTAGGCCTTCTTACTCTTGTCTTTCTCCTTCTTACAAGTTTTGAGAGAAGGTTGTGATCTTTTTGTGTTTCTCAGTTTTGCTGAGATATAATTGACATACATTACTGTATAAGTTTAATATGCACAGCATGATGTCTTGAGTTATTGTGAATTGATGCCCACAACAAGTTTAGTTGGTATCCATCATCTTATGCAGATACAAAAAAAAGAGAGGAAAACATTTTTTTCCCTTGTTATAGCACTTTTAGGATATCCTCTTAGCAACTTTAATATACCACACAGCAGTGATACTGTAGTCATCATGTTGTACAACACATCCAGTATTTATCTTATAACTTAAGTTTGTACCTTTCCAGTACAGAATTAGATCAACCTAAATGTCTTTCTTTTCCCTGCAAAATGCCTGCCTTTTTTCTCAAAGAACTTGCATGGGTGGAATATTTCAATCTCATAATTTAACTATGTGAGAAAAAAATGACTATTTATTGACCAGACAAGGAAACTGAAACAATAAAACAAAACACTATGTCCAAAACCTGAGGACATCAGGAAGAGTTTAACAAGGACACAAGGACAGAGGAAGCCCTGTTCCCTCTCCTCTCCACCCCTCCATTATGTTCCTCATCTCTCCAAATAGAGGTGACATGCCCTGTGCCCTTCTAATCTAACTCATCACCGCTGTTAAGGGGGGGACCCTTTCCTGCACTTTACTTTTCAGATAACCTCACTCTAGTCTCATTCAGCTCTGTCCTTACTCATGAGGTTAGGATGTTCCCATCTTCTAGATGCTACAGAACCAAGACAACAGAATTTCCTGCCAAATGACATCTACTTCTGATGTTGATGGTACTCTTCCCTAGGTGCCCCCCTGCAGACACAGCCTGTACCCTTGAGCAGGAAGAATCACCAGGGAGTGATGAGGTAATATTGGAGCTTGAGCATGTGGTCTGGGGAAGCCACACTTGTGTTCATGAGATCTTCCCTATGCCAGTGGCCATGATGGCAGGAAGAAAAGTCAATTCCCAGTCAAGGCATATGCCCCAGTTGCAGACTCGATCCTCAGTGTGGTGTGTGCAGGAGGCAGCTGTTCAGTGATTCCTTATCACTGATGTTTCTATATTTCTTTCTCTCTCCCTTCCTCTCTGGAGTCAATAAAAATATATTTTAAAAATTATTATGGAAAATTTCACCAATGTACACATATAAACTATATACAAATATAAATAAACTATATATAATATAGTATATGATGGATTTTCCACAACAAAACCATGTTAACACATTATTATTAAATAAACTGTGCTTTATTTAAGTTTCCTGATTTTCCTTAATGTCCTTGTTCCATCCCAGAATTCCACCAAGGACATTGCATTATAATTGATCATCATATCTCCTTAATATCTACTTACCTGTGACAGTGTCTCAGAATTTAAAAAAATATATATTTTTACTGACTTCAGAGAGGAAAAGAGAGAAAGAAACATCAATGAGAGAGAATCATTGATTGGCTGATTCCTTCTCACTCCCTAATGGGGATTGATCCCACAACTTGGACAAGTGCCTTGACCTTGACCAGGAATCAAACTGTAACCTCCTGGTTCACATAGATCAACACTCAACCACAGAGCCACACCAGCCAGGCAAGACTTTCTTTCTTTCTTTATTTTTTTTAATGACCTTAACATTTTTATGAGTTCTGGTAAGGTGTTTTATAGAATACCTCTCAATGGAATTTTTCTGATGTTTTTTTCTCCTGATTAAGCTTGGGCTGCAGATTTAAGACATCAGAGGTAAAGTGCCCTTCTCATCACATCATATTAGAGTCCTTGTTCTCCATGTGACTTATCCCTGTTGGTGTTGACCTTGATCACCTAGCTGAGGTCCTATATGTGGGATTTCTATAAAGTCTGCCTTTCTCTCCCTGTTTCCATATTGTACTCTTTGGAAATTTGTCACTAAATTCAGAACTCACTTAGGGAGTGGGGATATATACTCAACCTCTGGAGAGTGGGACATTTACACAATTGTGGGAATTCCCTATATTGGGCAAATATGTCTTTTCTCCCTCCTATCACTTTAAAATAAAATAAAAACTATTGTGGGAAAAAGAGCCATAGATGACTTGTCCCAGCTCACTTCCTTGACATCACTTCTTTCCACTCTCCCTTCCTCACTACTCTGGGCTATATTGGGCTATCCATGCCACATTCATGCCAAACTCATCCCCACATCAGGATCTCTATACTCACTGTTCCCTCTTGCTGGGTGCTCTGCTCTCATCCTCTGTAAGACACCAGCCCTGCCAGGTCAGCTCCCCAATGTGCTCTAGCATGTCTCACTCATAGATAGTCAAAGTTACCATTTGCTTGAAATTCAGAGAAGATACTTCACCAGAAGAGCTTTCTCAAATGCATTATACTTGTTTTCTTTGGTTTCTCATTTCTTTTTTTCCCCTTTTTATTGAATTGATTGGGGTGACACTGGCAAAATTAAATAGGTTTCAGGTACACAATTCTATATCACATCATTTGTGCACTGTATTGTTTTCATCAACCTAAGTCAAATCTCCTTCCATCCCCATTTATCCCTCTTATATCCTCAAATCTGCCATGCCTTTTCCTCTGGCAATCACCACACTATTGTCTGTGTCCATGAGATTTTTTTCTCTCTCTCTTTTTTCATTTTTGCTCAATCTCTCTACCACCCCTGCTCCACAGTTGTCAGCATGCTTCTGTCAATGAGTTTGTCTCTACTTCATTCATTAGTTCATTTCCGTTATTTCTAGATTCTGTATGAAATATGTTCCTTGCTTCTTTCTTAATGGGTACAACTAGGATATTTATGAGTCAGTTGAAAAGCAGCCCCCAAAGACATTTTGTGGGATCATACAATACTGAGCTTTGGGGGAAAATAAATCTAACACCCTCCACAAAATTGGTGCTTAAAATTAGTCAAATAATGTATAATGTAAAAATTATATCAACCGTATATGCCATTTTTATCTGTTACTAGTATATGTAATTCTATTTACATATGAAAACATTTAACAAAAAATTAAAATTTATACATCATCTTACCCTCATGTGATAAACATCTTTAACAAGATTGTATATCTCCCTCCAGGCACATATCCCATCTACATTTCAGGCACATAGTTGAAGAATAAGTGCAGTCTATAGTAGTTTTATTTCACTTATAAAGTGCAACTGACAATATCAATTTATGAACTGAATACCACTTTTCCTTCTGGTGTCACCTGATTTCAATGTCAAGCTTCCAGAAAACTGTATTTCTAAATCAGGAATTCACTTTCTTTCAGGATGATGAGTGATTGAAAATTTTATTTTAATCTGGAATTTGGTAAAGATTTTGATTTTTTTATTTACTTTTCTATTACTAGACACTTTTAATTTTTGCTTCTAGAAGACACAATGATGCTATGAGAATTTACTCAAAGATTCCAGTAGCAAAATGCTGTAGTAAAATCCTGCCTAATAATTTAGAAGAACTCATGATCAACAGTACAAACCATGCCTTATATTATATCAAATAAATTTTTCAAGTCAAATTTTATTTTACTGATATGGACAAATATAAAATTTCTATAATGCTAAGGAAATATATCAAATTCATATTAGAGAACCACTATTGCCATTGTAATAATTGGTTTACATAAAACAAGTTTTATTACACAATAAGATGATGAAAAATGATAGTTAAATTTTTATGTGCGCATTTGCAGTTAATTTTGGAAATGCTGAACTGGTGCTCTCCCCTCAAGTACTGGGCCTCACATGAGCTACAGAGATACACAGATTGAGACTCCCTCATGAGTCGTAAACAAGGCTTTGGACAAAGGTTTCCTTGCAAAGATGAAATAAGCATAAAACAGAGTGAAAAGTTCAATGCATGATGGATGAGCCATCCTCACTGAAGGTCACACTGTCACCAGCAAACCTAGAAGTACCACAGAGAATCAGCCACTTAAAATGTATTAGCCAAGGTTGTAACAAATAACAATGCTTTCTGTCTTTGAGCCCTATTCTTAGGCTTTGGTGAAGGGCGGACGTGTCTAATGAGTCGAGGAGACACTGAGTCATTATCATTGGCCTTCAAGCTGGGGATGATGATGATTTCTGTCTGCCAAGAGTGATGTGAGCTCCAGGTGGTGGTCACAGGACTCCTGCCTCTCCACAGTGTGCTATTGTCATCACTGTTGTTGGTGCAGGTGTTATCACATCCTGAAGGAAATTAAAATCAGTAAGAAGAGTTAGATGCCCCCAAGCCTACTAAGCTAAAATGATGACAATGAGTAGTTAGTGCTAGGGACTAGAAATCAACCCCGGCATTCAAGAGCAAAGTTAGGTTTGGTTTTGGACATACTACTTATTTCTTCTGGCAACATATAAAACTACTTAGATTCTGTACTAATTGCCAGTTACTTTGCATTCTTGAAATGTGGGATAGATGCAGAAACAGTGCAGGACTTCAGTCTGAAGGAAATGAAGACATCTCCAAAAATAAGTGTTTCAACTTAACATCACCAAACCATGACTGAGCAGGATTCAAAGTCTACAGTTGCAGAGTGGAGGGGTGAGGAATGCTGGAGATTGAGATCTTACAGCCACAGTTTCATTGTGTATGCAGAATTGCTATTAAAAAAATAAAAACAAATCCTTAAAAGTGTTGGTTTAGTAAAAGGATACTATTACTTACTAATTATTGGGATCCTGACTAGTGATAGCTCTAAACATTGAAATAACCTCATTTTTGTGAAGTAGGGTATCAAATGTTCCGAAATATTTGGCTTCAATAACTTCCCACATACATACAAGCAAGTAAAGAATCCTATCTGTGGAAAATCCGCACTAAGTAAACCTGATAAGGCATGTTTTCAACTCCATTGTAAGTTGGTCTTAGTTATTGATGGTTTCTGTTTTCTGCTATTTTTGTCTGATTTAGCCACTGATCTATGAAATGTTCTTTAAATTGAACAATCCCACTGAGATTTAATGATCCTATTGTGTCCTGGAAAAATTAGACATGAGGAACAAGAAGCATGCAGAAATAAATGAGATTGATTGAAAGGGCAGAGTGAAAAGAAGGAAGAAAAGAAGAAAACACTCAGTGAAGAACATGCACAAGATGAGGAACCATGCCCCTGGTCTTTGAGTTACTGGCATTTCATTTGTCCCTGACAGTGGGTAGGAATTCAATATAGGCTAATTGAATTTCAGTATTGAAATTCTCATCACTAACAGAGAAAACCTTTTATGTATGTCAAATGGCAATTTGTTTAAAGAATAAGGGCTATATTTATACATGGGGTATTTTACAATGATTAGAATAATATAAAGAACACCAACAAAGATTCTTGAAAATAATAGGTATTTGTAACCATGTCTACTAAAATATATAAAATTTGGCTTATCATAATATTTAAATTATAAATAATCATAATTTACTTCATTTCACATATACTATGACTTTCTCAAATACTTTAATGATAGGGAATGTATTATAAGAATTTGAAAATAGACATGTACACTCATAACATTCAAATAGCCTTATTAAAATTTAGAAACAAATTTAAATGGAAAAGATAAGTAAGCAATACAGGTGATAAATAAAAAAAAAGACACACTCTTAGACAACCTATAGAAGAGTTATAGTTAATGATAATGAAGAATTATGGACATAAACATCAACCCTCAAATATAGATTGGGTTGGGGTTGGCCAAATTTCCTCTTAGAACCATAAAGATGTCTATGACTGCAGTGCAGTCTCTTCATCTATTCCCATCTATATACTGACAGGTAAATAATTAAAATATCCATATACTAATTTTATTTTATTATTTAAATTGGAATGGAATCTTATTAGAAAGGAACTCAGTAAGTCGCTGAAGCATTTTATTGACGCTCATGTAAAGTAAAGGGAAAACATTCACTGGGTGTATTTTGGGCATATGGTCACAACATGGGGACTGTGGAGGCCAAGGAAAGAAAGGATGAAAGACTGAGAACAATTTCAAATACCAAGAGAAATCCTTTTGTCTAAGAATAATGTACCTTCTGTGTCTTTCAAAAATTTCCACAGCAGATGGGCTGCTGGGTCTTGCTCCCCACAAAAAGTTTAAAACGGTAGGGCCGATTTCAATCACTTATTGGACTTTACGGAAATGGAGAAAAATGCTAACATTTTAAGTGTGTAGATGAACCACAAAGTCAGTAATCAGCTGAGATAAAAAGTCAGTTGACTACATGTAGATGAGAGCATGGTACATAGAACCTTCTCAAAAGCCTTGCTTCTCCTTCCTCTGCTGTTCTCATTGGATAGCATAGCTTTATGAGGAAGTAGACCTCTATTTGTTCTCTGTGGACACCATTGTTTTTCACTTTACTGTGTGTAGGTGTGGGTGCTCTAAGAAGCGGGCGATGGATCTTGGTAGATTAGACTTGGTGAGCGGAGGCTAACAAGTTGTGCCCACTGTTTTCAGCTGAGCTTGAAGGGTTCAAGGCATCACATTAGTTCCCTCCTTCTCTTTCTTTGGTCCATCGTGGTCTCAGAGATAAAGCTTATCAAAAGTCAGAACACTGAGGTGATAAGAGCACATAATTTGGGCTCAGATTCTCAAATCTTTCACTTTCTTTTGCCCTCAGAAATATCCTAGCTTTTGAATGACTGTGTCTACAACACATTTTCAGCAGGAGGCGCTGTCTTTGAAGTAGGCTATGCACATTTCTCCTTCCTTTTCCTATGGGGGAAACTAGCATCATGTTGTAGAGAGAAGCACATCACAGATCTCAATCACATGTTGCTTCCCCATCTGATATTCATGTAACAAAATGCTTCCACTGCCTTCCAGATGTTCAAGCATAATTCTCATCATGTACTTGACTATCCTTTTACAGATGCTGGCCTAAAGGCATCACAAGAAAAAAGGCCCACCTGATCTCCCTGGCACCGCTAATTTTAGAGTGCCACTAGCAAAACTCTGATGGAGAATAAAGAGAAGACAAGAAGAAAATGCATATAGTGTTTCAGCTAATTCTCTTAAGAATTATCTTCCTACTCTTTGACATCAGGAATGAACAGGAGAGGAAGGCCCAATTCTGCCCAAAGCCACCACCACACCGTTCAATGGGCCTAGTGGCTAGTTGCTTTGTTTAAAAGCATTAGGAAAAAATGATAATATCTAAATGAGGACTGAGGAAGAAAAGGAACTATAGAAATGCATTCTCATCTACTGTCTGTTTTCTTTCTTTTTTTTATTTGGTTCTCCCCATCCCTCTTCACATTTCTTGCCATGAAAAGTGAAGAATTATTGCTTGCTGGTTTCTATCTTTTAATGTATCTTTATTTTCTTTATCATAAGACTTCGAAAAATATAGGACACATTATCATTAATTCTTAGTGGGAAAAACATGGAGTTTGTTATATCAGTCTTTTAACTTTTTTCTACTTGAATTCTCTGAGTAAGAAAGAAAATTAAATAATGTATATGAAGGTGATTTGAAAACTAAAAACAACCTACAAAGGGAGAACAGTTTGGTATAAGAAGAGGTAGAAAAGGAGAGTTTGTCCAAATATGAGCCTGTTAGAAAGATCTAAGTAGAAATCTTTCAAAAGCAGCACTTAAAATAAAATGGTTTTCTTTCATCAGGTGTCAAATTCAAAGTTTAGGAAATATGAATCACTAGGTTCAGAGGCTTAAAACAAGGAAAAATTAGTTATATAGAACAGACATATAATTAGATTTTATACACTTTGGACTCAATTAAGGATATCTTAGTCTTCACATCAAACTCACATGCACACATGTCCATACAAATACCAGAAGAATTAGTTGTGAGACATACAGAACACTGACAAATGTTTCCAGTGGAGCTAAATTTAGAAAAATGTTGACATTCACCGAACATTTCCTATTTATCTGTACTCATGTTATTAAATTAAAATATTTTTATTGTGGAAACCATCATATATGCACTAGGATAGATTTCTAGACAGGGTAATAAAAGACACAGATCTCCTAACAAATGAAAAGTAGTGCCTGACCACCAGATGACAGAACCAGCCTTTAAGCTGTTCAGAGCAAGGCAAGATATCTATTTCTTATGCATTGGGGACAGGTTATTTCTTATACCCATTTAAATTGTGACTTAAACCCATAATTTCTGGAAAACTTTTCTCTATTCCAAAAATCATATGATCTCAATAATGGGCAAGATCCTCTCACATGGCCAGAAATGAAAAGCTAAATATTATCTAAGCTTCTTCAAAATAGGAAATCCAGAATTGTCCATTTTATTGATAAGGCCCACAATTGGCACAATTGGTGTGGAATGTTTGCTTTTGTCCTAGCAAATATATTAGTAAAATATTAGCTAGCAATGAACTTTGCCTTCTGGTATTAATAAGTATTCAAAAATTCAGGAAGGAAACTCCCTTAACTTTTCACTAAATTTGCCCTCTCATACTGTCCCATCATCAGAGCCTATAGCAAGACTTACCATACATTACTTTTTGACAGGCAACATGGGAAAAAGTAGTTCCTATGTTTAAAACCTCTTTCTAAAATTACAGAGGGGGAATGTGCTGTGCAAAGTTCTGGCACTTTTTTACAGTGTGCCCTTGAACATGTTATTTATCCTCTTCATTCTCAGTCTTCTTCTGAAAAGTAGGTACAGTAAGCCCCCTATCCTCTGGAGATGCAATCCTAGACCCCTAGTGTATGCCTGAAATGATGGATAGTAGCAAACCCAATATGTACTATGTTTTTTCCTTATACATCCTTAAACTATCCAAACCTATGAGAGTTTAATTTATAAATTAGACACAGTAAAAAATTAACAATAATAAAATAAAAAATTTTAACACTATATTGTAGTAAATGTTATGTGAATGTGCTCTCTGTCTCACATATCATATGATACTATACTCACCCTTCCTGTTATGAAGTGAGGTTAATGACATAGACATTGTAAGATAGCATTAGGCTACTTTAAGGGTGACTTGAACACAATCACTGTGATACCAATACAGTTATCTGATGACCCTGATAGATATTAAACTGACTAATGGCCTGGAAGCTTATACAGTGTGCAAATAGGGGATGACTCATGTCCTGGGCTGGATGAAGCTGACAATGTGAGATTTCATCATATTACTCTACTCAGAATGGAACACAATTTAAAATGTACGATATTTTTTATTTCTGGAATTTTTTATGTAATATTTTGGACCATAATTGACTGCAGGTAACTAAAATTGGGGAAAGTAAAATCAGAAATAAGGGGGGACTGTTGTAAAAATAATATTGTTCATCATACAGATGAGTGACAAGTATTAAATGAAAGAGCAAATCTCAGTTATTCAGCACCATCATTGTCAGAGTAAATCTTAAACCAATGTAGTTGTGTTTGGTGGTTGTGGCTAAAAATTTGAAACAAACCTGGTTTACAAGATAGTATGTAAAAGATGGCTTTAACAGAGTAAAAAAAAAAAGAAAAAGGAGAAATAAAGAATAAGGATTAAGGGATGGAGAGGAGAAAAAGGAGGAGGAGGATAAAGGAGGCTTAAAAAAACAACCACTTTGGAAGTTAACTTACATCATTTAATAAAAACGACAGTGTATGCCCAGTGGGGACCAGGCATTCTGTCTCAGGGGTGCTGAGCCTGGGAACTCTTGCAGGCATCCACAGGGTGGTGGGCTAGGACGTCTGACCCTGAGCAATGGACGCTTTTCTTTTTTTTTTTTTTTTTTTGGTGTTTTTTTAAAATATATTTTATTGGTTTTTTACAGAGAGGAAGAGAGAGAGTTGGAAACATTGATGAGAGAGAAACATTGATCAGCTGCCTCCTGCACACCTCCCACTGGGGATGTGCCCACATCCAAGGTACATGCCCAAATCAAACTTGGGATCCTTGAGTCCACAGACCGACACTCTATCCTTTGAGCCAAACCAGCTAGGGCAGCAATGGACCCTTTTCATTGGAAGGTCAATGCTTAGGGCAGCAGCTGACACAATGACTTTAATAACCCACAATATTTTTATATTAACTGTAGGTGGTGAACTTCTTTCTTGCTAACACCAAGAAGAGTTAAATAAGTTTAATAGCCTCAAATTCAAAATTGTTTTCTCTCAACCAAAAATACCATGGAACACTGATGACAAACCAGGTATGCTGTCAAGAAAGATGTGTCTGGAACTTTGTGTTTTCCATCCAGAAATCCTGAGAAGACACTTATGTCCATCGCATTTGTAAATGAGTACTCTTCAGGAAGAAAATAGTGTGCAGTTGTTCAGACATAATGAATAAAACATTGTGATTATTAGACATCTGCTTAACATGGTGGAATGAGAAAATTAATGGCCCAAAATCCTACAAATTCAAGCTGACCACATAATATTTTAGAAATTTTATGAGGAAAATTTTCATCTATAGCAAAACAAAACACAGTCCTGGCCCTCTGGCAGCTGACAAGTTCTCAGGGAGACAGACATAGGTACACATACAATTTCATTGCAAAGTATTGAGTATTACGATAAAGATGTATATGAGTTTTTGCCACAAGTGACAAAACTGTGAACATTTTTTTTTGCTTGTTCCCAAAGAACATTGAACATCAACAGTACAGCAAATGATGAATATGAAGAGTACATACAGTCAGTCATGAGCTGCATAACAAACCCTTGGGTCAGAGATGTACAGCGTATATAGGGATGACATACCGCACAGCCTACCCAGTAAGTGTGCAATGCACTATACCAGTAGGTTTATGTGAGTGAAATCTGTGATGTGCTCACAACCACAAAATCACCTAAAGAGACATTTCTCGGAATGTATCCCTATTGTAAAGAAGCACATGACAGTAATCCCCATTAAATTTCCTGCTTCTCTTTACTTGGGGAGTTGAATGGTGAACACTGAAATATGGATTTAAGGCATGAGAGTCTTTGTAGTTAGAGAGGGAATCTCTGCAGTAAAAATGAGAGCAAAACATTCACTAAGTGGACTTTTTAAAACTCATCAACTAAGGGGGCAGCTTTGTGGGGCCCCACAGGCAGTTTTCAGGGATCAGGAGCCTCTGGCTGGAGAAGCCACACGTCTTTGGTAGCTTCATCCTTTAGTGGACAAGAGAGCACTAGGACGTCTTCAGACGCTGAGAGTCTCCAGTTCAGTACAAACCAAGGAGGTGGTCCCTCAGTCAACAGAATGAATGAAATGATTTTTTTCTGGTGGTGTGTTGGCTTCATTGTGGCAAAGCTTATTAATTTATGTAGAAAAAATGGTTCTCATTCTTCTAAAATATATTTTCAGATTGCATTCTTTCAGCTTACTAAGCACTTACAAAGCTGTGACAATATTTATTATGTTACTCCTGGTTGGACCTTACAAAATGAAGATACTCTGTTGAGGAACCAATGTTTGCCCTGAAGTCTATGCCAAAAAGGGAGCCTTTTTTGGTGCTCTACATAGCGCGTTAGCATAAACCATCAAAAGTGCATAGAATATAGAACTTCCACTGAAGCAAACGCCTTAAAAGTAATCTCTAGTTGTTGTTGTTTTCAGTTCAATAACAACACCTACTACAAAACTGCAATTCCCTTCAAAGGGGCAGATGGTGATTTAAAGCCTGACCTCACCCCTCTATGCAGAGGAGTGGCACAGATGAACTGGCATTCTCTAGAGGACCCCTTGCCCAGCCAATGATCTGAGTACCACCTCTGGGCTTCTCTCTCTGCCACTGGAACCTGTTAATCTTCTGAACCGTGAGATGGTGGGAGAAGTGCACTGCTTGTACACAGATTTCTGGCATTTTCCAAAACCTGAGGCCAGATAGGTCATACCTTTTAGCATTATGCTGTGAGCTTGCCAGTGCCTGGTCCCTGTGCTGTGCTCAGAATCATAGCCGACCCATGGCTGCATTGCCAACCTTCCTGCTGGACCATTGACCCTCCCTACCCCCAGTTTGGATCCTCATCAATCAGATGCCAGTCTCCAGTACAACCAGGCCCATCCAGATGTACAGCATCATTTAGAGGATCGGGCACAGGCCAGGGGGCGTTGAAGGACCACATGACAGTGATTCCCTGTTGAGAAATGCTTTGTCCCCGTAGGGCTAAAAAGAATAACTACACAGATCAAAACTGTTTCAGGACACCACTTTATTTTTTCTTTCTTCAGGGGAAAGTGTGTTATTTGATGAAAAAGATAACTTTTTCTGGAGTGTCTTAAAATCCTAAGCATTAAAAAAGAAATACTTGGTTGTAGTGCAACCCAGTAGTCTCTCTTCAGACAGGCAAAACCAAAACTCAAAACAAATAGAACAAAACAAAGCAAAAGAAACAAAGTTCCCTTCTATTATTCTAGTCTAGAATATTTCCATGCAATTGGATCAAAAGCATTAACAAATAATGAAGAGCAAGAATTATGTCCAAGATTCACTGGTATGATCAATGAAATACACCCTGAATTTAAGGTGAAATTGTTTTATATTGTGTATATAAAATTTAAAAAGAAAAAGAAAATAAATTTAATATAGTACATTGCACCAAGTGTTGACTGCCTACTTCATCCATTTGTAGATAGTCTTGGAAGAATCCTGTGCCCCATTTTTTACTAAATGTATTATTACAGGACTTTGGAGCTCACTGTCTTCATTATTATAATTTCCTCTCCCTCTGATAATGTGTCCTTCTGAGATGGGCCACAGTGCAGTCTGCCTGCAGCTGGCCAGGCCTGAACCTCAGCAAAGCCATGTGTAGAGATGCTGTCTGAAAGATGGGCAGTGGTACAGAGAGCTGAGCTGTGGTTAAAACAGGAGAAGGGACTCCAACATCATGTTGTCACTTATGCCCATGGTAACAATGGATTTTGTAATTATTTGAGAATATAAATGTACCTATGATACCACTGATTTTCCTTAAGCTAATTTTAGGTTGTGACCCAAAGAGGCTGAGGCTTGAGAATAGAGAACACTGGGTTAGTAAGCTAGTCTGAAAATGTCCTGGACTAAGAGTAGAAATGACTGAACTGTGATGATAATCACACAAACTAAATTGGGAGAAAGAGAATGATGGATGGACTAGTCTTCAATGAATAGCTAAAGCCTCTGAGTAGGCACTAGAGTGGGTAAGACAAAAAAAATAACAAAGTAAGTAAATCACAAATATACCATCCCAGATACAGAAAAGAGATCAGAGGGAAACCTTATCAGAGACTGGGACTGGGGGCGGGGCTAGGGGAGGATGGCTGGAGTGAGTCGTCTTTGGGAGCCCTGGAAAAATCTTCCTCGAGGAGATGGCTTCTGAGTAGAAGTTTGTCATTCCCAGGAGTGTCAATTCCACTGTGGAGACAACAAGGGGTTATTTAAGATTTTAGGTAGGAGGGTGACAGGGTGAGGTTGAAGATATCACATGTCACTTCCAAACATTTCCCACATATTTCCACTCCCCCCAGAGGCCGACATGATGATCTGCAGGCATCCTGCTCCTTTAGCAGGGCCGCTGCACAAGCCTCCCAGCTGACCTCCTAACTGAAGTCCTGTCCCTTCAAATTTGTCCACACAGCAGCCAGAGTAATCCATCTAAAATACGGATTCTGTCATGTCAGGCACCTCTGCTTAAAATCACATCCCTATCTCCACTGCAAGCTCCTTTGGGACGTTCATATTTTTCCAAGAGACACACAGTTTCCATAAGCACTGGCATGTTTTCACCCTTTATAAAATATGCAGCATGGATATTGTATAGAGATACTTTAGTAGCTAATTAACTAGCAATTTTAAATTGTTAGTTGCCTTATGATGATCATGTACTATTATGATGTATTATCATTTTAACAAACCCTAGAAGTAAAACCATCACCTTAAACAACTCAAAGGTATTGATGTCACAGGGGGTGGGGGTCTGTCTTGTCTGTCAACTTGTGAACCTTCTGGCCATGGTGGGAGAGTCTGTGTGAAGAGAGGAGGTAAGGTCTCCAAGGAACTCCTACCTGTCTCTCAGCCTCACTTGCTGGGCCTAGCCCTCAAGTTGTGTGGGCAGGGTCGGAGTCGCATCTATGGGTGATGAGAGCATGTCTGTAAACCCTCTTCGTGTACCTCACACTCCCTACACAGGGTGGCTCCTGCTCACCTTTGAGGACACAGATATGACTTCAGGCTCTTCAGAAAACAGGACCTTCCTTTCTTCCATATGAGGATGTTCATAAATGCCTATGAGTTTCATAATGCAATACAGTGCTGGGAAGCCCTACATGCATGTGCTTTCCTCCCAATGAAGCCCCACAAATGCTTTATTATGACTCCTGTTACATATTTGGGGAAACTGAGGAAATGAGAGTAAATTACTTGGCCAGAGGCACATAGCTAGCAGGTGGCAGAGCCTAGGTTTGATGTCAAGATGTTTGCCTCCAGAGTTCATGCTTCCAATGTGCCTGGTTGGGTTTTCCCAGGGAGTGTCTGTATCACTGGTTCATAGTATTGCATAAACTTTGCCAGTAGGTGCCTCTGGAGGGAATCGGTTATGGGCAGCAGCCTGATCATGCACTTGATAATTATATGTTGAATCATTAATTCACTTGTGACTTAGAATTTCATTATGCTTCGAAGACACATCAGCCTTTTGGTGTAAATTCCACATTTAAACACTATCTCAGTGTGGTAGAAAAGATAAGACTGATTAAAAATTAAATGAAATTCTTATTTATTTTGTTCAAAAGCAAAACCTAATTGCAGTGTGAAGCATATGTATTAAAAATCGGTTTCAGCCCTTGCCTGGTTGTTCAGTTGGTTGGACTGTCATCTGCTGCACCAAAAGTTTGTGGGTTTGATTCCTGTCAAGGCAAATACCTAGGTTGTGGGTTTGACCCCAGGTCAGGGTGTATATGGTAGGCAAGTGACTTATGTATCTCTCTTCCATCAATGTCTCTCTGTCTCTCCCTTCATCTCTCTCTAAAGTCAATAAACATATTCTTGGGTGAGGATTAAAAAAATGTTTCAGAAAAGGAAATGTTTAGGATCAGTCTATTACCCAAGGGTATTTATAAAAGTCTTTCCTGGAAGTGTTCATTGTAGAACATGCAAATGACAGTCTAGGAAGGGGCTTATGACCTCTGACTCATTGTCCTATAAAAATTGATTTTCTTTCCCTCTGTCCCAATAAAACTCATCATATACCAAAGTCAGGGGAAGAAGGAAACAGAAGGAAGGAGATGTGCCTGTGCACTAAGTGGCTTAGCAAAAGAAGCTGGCTTACTGACCTTGTTATTGGCCATCCACAGGGAACCTGCTCCCTGTGATCCATGGGCAAGGGAGGGAGGGGGCAGAACCCACACATGCCCACACCAGTGGGCTATCTTCTCCACCATGCCATATCATCATGTGCAGATTTGAAAGGACAATTGTTCCCATAAATTGAAAAAAAAATCTTCAAGTTATGTGATCTGTTGACTGGTAGGAGGGCCATTATCAAGATTTATTGACTTGGAGAAGTCACATTTTCTTGGGCACTGCAGAGCCTAAACATTAGTATCTAGACTAAACATTTTTGGTCTTGAAAGCTTTTCTTTCTTTTAAATTCGTTTTCATGCCAAAGCTCTTCTTTTCTCATTAGAATGCACATTTCCCTCTCTTGTGTTGGAGGACAATATCATAATAGAATTGCATACAATTCCTTTCAAACTATGTCAAATAATCATATTAATTGGTTATTTGACAGAGTTGCATTTCTAAGTTCAAGCCAAATCTTGCTAAAAAATACCATTAATCTTTTTACTTTCAACAGACTATTGACTAAGCTATTATAAACATTGCTTATCACAGAATATACTTTTACACACACAAACTCATTGTCCCAATAAGTAGACTTTTCTTTATCTCAAGAAATTATATTGCATATAAAATGTAAAATATAGAAGGAGTTTTTATGTTAACCGATTTGTTTAATCCAGGTAAATTTTTCAACAAGATCACTCAGACTTTCAAGATTATTTTATGTCTTCTGCCCTCAATTATCCAATAATGAAATCACAGATCCTGAGTGTGTGTGTGTGTCTGTGTGTGTGTGTGTATGTGTATTAGAGGCCCAGTGCACAAAAATTTGTGCACTTGAGTTGGGGGGGGGGGGGGTCCCTCAACCCAGCCTGTGCCCTTGCGTAGTCTGGGATCCCTCAGGAGATATCCACCTGTCCACCTGTCCACCTGGGGGATCAGGCCTAAGCTAGCAGTCAGACATCCCACATCCTCTGGCAGCTCAGGAGCCCTCGGGGTATGTCCATTTGCCAGTGGGGAGCAGGCCTAAGCTGCAGTCAGACATCCTTAGCCCTGCTGAGAAGGTGGGCGAGGCTTCGCCACTACTGCTGTGTTGGCGGTGTCAGCCTGGCTTGTGGCTGAACAGAGCTCCCCCTATGGGAGTGCACTGACCACCAGGGGCAGCTTCTGCATTGAGTGTCTGCCCCCTGGTGGTCAATGTGTGTCATAATGACCAGTCATTCCCAGTCATTCTGCTGTTAGGATCAATTTACATATTACCCTTTTATTATATAGGACTAGAGGCCCATGCATGAAATTCATGCACTGGTAGGGTCCCTAAGCCTGGCTGGCGATCAGGACCCATCAGAGCCTTCCTTCCCCTGGCTGCTGGCTCCCAGCTGAGGCCTTCCTTCATTCTGCATTGCCCACTGATGGTCAGCACATGTCACAGCAAGTGGTCAATATCCCAGTCGGTTGAACTCCCAAGGGGACAATTTGCATATTAGCTTTTTATTATATACGATAGAGGTCTGGTACACAGATGAGGGCCGGCTGGTTTGCCCTGGTTCTGCTGGGGTGCCTGGCCATCCTAGGTGAGGGGCAATGTCTATTTGCAGGTTGGCCACCCCCACCCCCCCTCAAAGCAACCCAAGCTCCCAGCCTCTCCTTTTTTTCTTTTTCTTTTTCTGGGATTTATTTAACTCCTATAATTGAAACTTTATAGCCTTGAGTGGAGCCCAGGCAGAAAGCTTGGCTTCCTCCATCACTGGGGGCAACCCAAGCCTCCTGCTCACTCAGCTCTGTGGCTGCTGCCATCTTAGTTGTATTAATTTGCATACTCACTCCTGATTGGCTGGTGGGCATGGCTGGTGAGTGTGGCTTTGGCATAGCAGAGGGACAGTCAATTTGTATGTTTCTCTTTTATTATGTAGGATATATAATGTTTCTACAGGATGTTTATTTATGGCTAAACTTCTAAATGGTGGGAGGTCATCCCACACTATGGTAGTGACATGTTTATCACTGCACCTTGAGATGATGCCTGCCACAGCACCCTGGAGCAGATAAGCCATGAGCCAAGGCATGCAAATTCTCCTCTGGAGGGGTCGCATCCTCTCTTACAGAGATGACCTTCTAACAATCCACACTGTCCACATAGACAGTTTCCAGCTGAGAAACTCCCATCCCAGTATTTACAGGGATATTTGTGGCATGTCACTTACTGAAAATGGAAGGCTTGCACATTGAATAAAAGCAATAATGGAAAAATAAACTCCAGTGGTCACACTTACAAATGTTCAGTAACAAATATAGTGATAGTATACGTTTTCAAAATTGATTATGTCTTTGGATTAATGTGCAAAAATAGGCAAAATAATATCACAGTTTCTCAGTTAACAGCTCCATATAGAGTGGGTGCTTAATATAAGGAGCCAAGTTCAAGACCCACTCACCTTTCATTAATCCTGTAGTCTTGGTCACTTCTGTGTATGTTTCCTAAAGAATTAAGTGAGATATCCTATCTAATAAAAGAGTAATATGCAAATTAACCATCACTCTGAGACAAAGATGGTGGTGCCCATAACAGTGGGGCAGGACACTGGCCACATCACCCTGGCAACTTGAGCCCAGCAGGCATTACCTTGGCAACAGCCATAGAGGCGATCAGGAGCAGGAGAGCAAACAAGATGGTGGCTGGTGAGCAGCCCCCAGCAGGGCCTTCTCCCGGGAGCGGTGGTGATGGGGAGCAGGAGAGCCAATGTGAGGGCCGTCCAAGGGCAGCCCCCAGAGGGGCATGCTCCCCACTGCCAGTGATCAGGGAACAAGAGAGGGAATGTGCGGGCCGCCCAAAGGCAGCCTCAAGAGGGACATGTTCCTTGCCGCCAGCGATTGGGGAGCAGGAGATCAAAAGCAATGGTGGCCCGAGGGCAGCCCCCAGAGGGGCATGCCCCCCACCGCCAATGATTGGGGAGCAGGAGAGCGAATGTGTGGCCCTTGGACAGCCCCCAGAGGGGCCGCCTCCCGCTGGGGTGATCTGTGAGCAGACAAGCATGGCCAGCAGGCTGCACCCAGCCCTGGCCACAGCTCAAGGGAGACAACAACATGCAGGCAAGGCCAGGAGCCTGAGAGATCAACACAGAGGGGTGCCTGCTCTAAGCCTCCATGGTATGGCTGGGGGTAGGCCCCCAGCAGACACACACACACATGGCACCTGCCAGACTGTGGCCATCAGTAGAACATCCTCTGAGGGGTCCCAGACTGTGAGGGGGGCAGGCTGGGATGAGGGACCCCCATCCTCCACTGTGCACGAATTTCGTGTACTGGGCCCCTAGTATTTTATAAAGTAGAGTTTATCTTATTCTCATAAAAGTAGTGGTAGCTTTATTTCTCTCTTTCATGTACTTTTGTCTCCTGTCATGCATGTTCTCCAGTCATAGTCTGTGTGCTTGTGCATACATCCCAATATCCAGGTGGGTAGCAAGTGTTCAGCAGAGCATGGTAGTGCCTGATTTCCAGTGTCCTTATCACATGGCATGTGCAACCTTTCATTTGTTGGTTTGTTTCATACACTTTAATGGTTCTGAGTTCAAGCTGTGCCTTATCAATGTATACATTTCATAAAGTAGTGACTGTTATTCGCCCTAAAATATTGGTATTCAACTATGGAATGAGTAATAGTGTTTTAGAGTCAAGGCACCAATAGTAATACTAATTTTATTACAAATGTTTTATTAATAACACATCTTAAATTTTGTAAAAACTGTTCTAGAAGTTCCTTCCCTTTTTTAAAACTCTTTGTGTTAGCTAGAATACACAGTGATTTTATTGCATTGCTGACTGGCTTTCTAACTTTTTATATAGCAATACTGCTTACTCTATTTATTGGTATATAATGCCATGATATTAATAGCCCCTGTGCTTCACTCTGAAATACTTATTTGACTAAACTTTATTCCAACTTTTGCCATTTAGGCCTCAATTTTATGTAAGTTTCTTATAACTGAGTCAGTGCACTATGATGAGATTCAACTCTGCACAATGTTCCATTGAACACCTATTAATGCATGAAGTTAGTTTGGTGGTAAATTAAATTAAAGAATCAATTTAAAACTAAGAGGTGGTTTTTGAACATATACAAAGCAACCTCATAAAAATTTTGTATCTAAAATTTTGAATGTAAAGTCTTGCTAGTTGTCTTGCTAGTATTAAATTTCTATAATATTAGCTTTATTTTGCAAAGGAAAGTTTATTGTATGTACAGAATAAAACAAAATATCAACCAAGAAATAGAGTTTACTATGAAAGGAGATGTGTTAAGAGAGATAGGACTATTCTGAAGAAGAGTCTGTAGAAATTAAAATATTGGTAAATGAATTAGAGAGAGCTATACAGATTTATTAACCATCACCAGAATTTTTCAATAAAGTTCAACTAACTTATGATAGTAAATTCCAGCTTTATTTTAAATAATAGCCAAAAATTCAGGATGATATTAAGATTTTAATAAAAGGGTTATATATTCATGCATTTATATATTCGTGTTGATGTCTATATTTATTTATGTTTTATTGTTGATGCATTAGAAATTGTGAAGATTTTTTAAAAAGCTTAAATAATGGCCTTTTTTCACAATGATATTTGGGAGAGATAACGCATAATATCAATATGTGTGATCAATTAGCTCAATGCAATTACAGGTATTTAGAGGAGACACCCCCATGTTCACGAAAAGAATGAGAAAGCTTTTCTTGTGTGTGGTGCGGATCATGCTGTTTCTTGAAGATTAGGAAATAAAAAGAGAGGCGATTGCATCTGAAATTATTGGAGAAAAATATTTCTTCTTCCAAGGCAATCCTGGTGAAAATAACACTGGATTAAAACCCAGCTATTCTGCTTTTAAAATTTAGTTCTGTCACTACCTAAAAGTGGGTCCTTGAGCAAGTAGCTTTATAACTCTGCCCATCAAACTTCTCATTTATAAACCCAGGAAATCAACATCTGTGAACTCTTCCAACTCTTAAATGTGATGCTTCCAAGGAATCTTTTAAAATGCAGAGCTGAGCTGAAGGGAGAGCAACCAGCCTGTCCCTCTCCCTGGCACGGCTTCTGTCACAGGGGACGAGGCATTTGCCCCTGGGTAAGGAGAGTGCCTCTGAGCAAACTCTCACACAGCATCTGTAGTCAACAAAGGGGCTCAAAGCACTCATGGAGGACAGATTCCATCACTTTCCTGTTGGCTTTCCTGATAAAACATAAATTATGTTTCTCACCCTGACAGAGATTATTTGTTCATCTTTCTCCCAGAAGCTAACACCAGAGGTTCTGGAGTGTTTCATCAGAAACTCTTGCCACTAATTTAAGATCCCTGAAAGCATTTCCTAAAATACTTTGAACTCCAACTAGACTGTTGAGTTACTTCTTCTAATGATGCATCTTTTGCACAGGAGGCAAACATGTATTTAACTGTGTAAGTTAAGATTTTACAGATATGAGTGTGCCTGTATGTGTGTGTACCACATACATATGATGTATGTATGTATATAAATATACATACACATAATGTATCTCTGTAATTTTACATGCTATTAGAGGCTACTCTTCAAAAGGAACTACTTTGCAATTTTGCCCATAAGGTAATATTAAAAATAGAGCCGGTTCTGAAAAGTGTGCACAATTGAACTGAAAATAATCACAATACAAATAAATGTGGGGAAATAGAATTTCAGCAAGCAAAGGTTTTCAACAATACTCTAGAGTGAAAAATAATTTTTTGAGTTGGTTCAAAAGGAAGACAACTCAGAGGAGCAACAAAGAGAAAGCTGGGGTCAGCGCCAAAGGTCAAGACAATGAACGCGTGTGTGCACAGCTGTCCATGAGCAAAAGCATTAAGTCGACTTCAAAATCAGACACTCTATATGGAATATATATTGCATTTTCTTTGTTGTTACAGTTACAAAGTTATTTTAGTCATTAAAAATAATGAATTGACAGTTATTTACCATGAAGCAAAGGAAATAGGAATTTCCATTAAATTTGTGAATACACATCCTCAAGAGACAAATGATGGGCAATAGAGATTACCCTTTTGTTCCACACTCATGACCTTCTGTTGCTACTGAGGAAGAAAATCCACAAATATGGAGTTTCTTACTGGAATCCTCTGCCACCCCCTCAAATACTGGATTGGCTAGAGTTTCAAACCAGAGTTTCATGATCCTGCCACTGTTCACATTTGGGCCACAAAACCTTGGTTATAAATAGCTGTTCCATAATGAGCAGCATCTTGGGATTCTACCCACTAACTTCCACTAGAACCTCTATCCCGCCCCAGCTGGTCCAACCACATGTCTCCAGAAATTCCCAAATGTCTGAATTGGGGAATAAGGAGAGACACCCCATTAAGAATTAAGAATCACTTTTTTATTTTGTTTTATTGCTTAAAGTATTACAAAGAGTATTAGATAAGTCTCCATTTTTTTTCTTGAACTTACCCCCTCCTCCCCTACCCCCCCAATGTCTTGTGTCCATTGATTCTGCTTATATGCATGCATACAAGTCCTTCAGTTGATCTCTTAGTGCCCCCCAACCACCCCAGCCTTCCCATTGTAGTTTGACAGTCTGTTCTTTGCAGCTCTGCCTCTGTATCTATTTTAGTTCTTCAGTTTATAATGTTCTTTATTATCCATAAATAAGAGAGATCATGTGGTATTTTTCTTTCATTGACTGGCTTATTTCACTTAGCATAATGCTCTCCAGTTCCAGCCATACTGTTGCAAATGGTAAGAATTCCTTCTTTTTTACAGCAGCATAGTATTCCATTGTGTGGAAGTCGCTAATCATCGAGAGATGTAAATCAAAACAACAATGAGGTATCATCTCACACCTGTCAGAATGGCTATCATCAACATATCAACAAACAATAAGTGTTGGAGAGGATGCGGAGAAAAAGGAACCCTCCTGCACTGCTGGTAGGAATGCAGACTAGTGCAGTCACTATGGAAGACAGTATGGAGTTTCCTCAAAAAGTTAAAAATGGAACTCCCATTTGACCCTGTGATCCCATTTCTAGGAATATATACCAAGAAACTGGCACAGCAAGACACTGGGACCCCGAGCTGATGCTCCTGTCCCAACAAGAGGAGTTTTAAAAAGTGGTTCTTTCCAAATCTTAGCTATGGTAAACTGTGCTGCTATGAACACAGGGATACATGTATCCTTTCTGATTGGTATTTCTGGTTTCTTGGGATATCAGAAAACTTCTCTTGTTGGGACAGGAGCATCATCTCGGGGTCCCAGTGTCTTGCTGTGCTATCCTGAGAACATTCTCAAAATAAAAGATTGGGGCCACGAAATGACAAAGCCCATTTTTAAGCCTGTTGAGAAGTCTGTTTAAAGCCAATTTAATGATATGATGATTTTACAATTTACTTCACTTATGAGCATATTTACATCTAAGTGGGCATGGCTACAATTAAATTAAGTACTTTATTCGTTTGACACTAGAGGTCTGATGCATGAAATTCATACACTCAGAGGGGTCCCTCAGCTTGGCCTGCACCCTCTCACTATCTGGGAGCCCTCTGGGGATGTCCAACTGATGGCTTAGGCCTGCTCCCTGTGAGAACCAGGTCTTAGCCATCAATCAGACATCCTTAGTGCTGCCGCAGAGGTGGGAGAGGCTCCTGCCACCATTACTGTGCTTGTCAGCCATAAGCCCAGCTTCTGGCTGAGTGGCATCCCCCTGTGGGATTGCACTGACCACCAGGGGGCAGCTCCTGCATTAAGTGTCTGTTTCCTGGTGGTCAGTGTGCATCATAGTGACTGGTCTTTCTGCCTTCCGGCTGAAACTGGTTCTCCAACATCCTCTGAGGGGTCCTGGATTGTAAGAAGGTACAGGCCAGGCCAAGGGACCCAACCAGTGCACAATCAGGACCAGGGAGGGACGTGGGAGGTTGGCCAGCCAGGGAGAGACCATGGGAGGGCTCCAGGGCATGTCGGGTTCGTCTCGCTCAGTCCCTATCACTGGGACCTCAGCAGCAAGCTAACCTACTGGTCGGAGCGTCGGCCCCCTGGAGGTCAGTGCACATCATAGCTAGAGGTTGAGAGGCCTTAGCATATCATTAACATATTATGCTTTGATTGGTTGAATGGCCAACCAGACTGGACACAGCATATTAGGCTTTTATTCTATAGGACAATGGAAAATAACTCATTTTTCTTATGTGTACACTTTTTAAATTAGTTTTGTTATTGTTGAGAATAAATGCAAGTATTCCAATTAAAGAAGATATGACATAGCACTCAAATATCTTTTTAAAAAATATATATTTTATTAATTTTTCTTTTACAGAGTGGAAGGGAGAGAGATAGAGAGTTAGAAACATTGATGAGAGAGAAACATCGATCAGCTGCCTCCTGCACACCTCCTACTGGAGATGTGCCCACAATCAAGGTATGTGCCCTTGATCAGAATTGAACCTGGGACCTTTCAGTCTGCAGGCCGACACTGTATCCACTGAGCCAAACTGGTTAGGGCTCAAATATCTTTTTAAAAAGAATAAACAAATAGCATTTGCTTTAATGTAGTCAATTTACTACAGTCCAAATAGTAATCCTTTCATGTAGAGTGAGTTAACCCAGAGATGCATGCAGACTTTCCTTCTCAGTCACCACCAAGTGGTCAGACCTGGGTCAGCAGGTGTTGGGAGGTGCTAAGTGTTAGAGCTGTGAGTGAAGCATCCACTCTCCCCACTTAAAGGACTTATATTGAGGCTGCAATTGGCCCTCATAGAAGATGGATTGCCCTCATTGAGATAAACCTCAGTATTTCACCTTAATCCTCAGTTCTTTACTAGTCATTTTTATTAAACCATCTCTTGATAGATATTTTAATAGACATTATCATTTCTGTGAGTTTCAATTTCAAAGTACTAAATTAACATTTTTAGTGTTTCACTAGAGGCTCAGTGCACAAAATTCGTGCATTGGGGGGTGGGGATCCCTCAGCCCAGCCTACCCCCTCTCACAGTCCGGGAGCCCTCAGTTGATGGCCACAGTCTGGCAGCAGAGGCTCAGAGCAAGCACCGTGTGTGTGTGTGTGTGTGTGTGTGTGTGTGTATGTGTCTGCTGGGGGCCTGCACCCAGCCACACCATGGAAGCTTGGAGTAGACACCCCTCTGTGTTGATCTCTCAGGCTCCTGGCCTTGCCTGCATGTTGTTCTCTCCCTTGAGCTGTGGCCAGGGTGGGGTGCGTCAACCCAGGAGCAGGCCCTGCTTTCCTGCTCATGATAGCCAGTGATCGCCATGGTGACCCAGAAGCAGGCCCTGCTAGATGCTCCCTGCTGGGGGATGCCTGAAGGTTGCACTTTCCCGCCTGCCGCCATGGGGACTGGCAAGCAGGACCTGCTGGGGATGGCCTGTGGGCCATGTTTTCCTGCTCTCAGATTGCTATGGTGACCTGAGAGCAGGCCTGTGCTGGGGGCTGCCTGCTGCTGTGCTTGCCTGCTCCAGGGTTGGGTGTCCTGTTTTCAGGCTGCCGACACAATGCCTGCTGGGCTCATGTTGCCAGGGCGACCCAGCCAGCAACCTGCCCACTGCTATGGGCGCTGCCATCTTTGTTGCCAGTGATTGTTAATTTGCATATTACTCTTTTATTAGATAGGACTAGGGGCCCGGTGAATGAAATTCATGCAGGGGGAGTCGGGGGGGGGGGTTGTCCCTCAGCCCGACCTGAACCCAATATGGAGTTCTTGAGGACTCTCACAATCCAGGACCTCTGGTTCTTAACCGCTAACCTGCCTGCCTGATCTCCCTAATTGCCCTCCCCTGCTGGCCTGGTCACCCCTGTTAACTTTCTTTTTCAATCTTATTCCCTTCACACACAATTGTATTTGACTTCCTTATTGGCTTCTTCCTCTCACACAATTTTTCTCCTTTTTATGTAACACTTTTCCTACTGACTCATCATTTATAAACTTTTCTTTCCTCCTTATTTCCTACTTCTGTTCCATCATCATTCTTCCCATTTTTCTACTACCCTCCTTCCCTTCCCACATTCCTTCTTTCCTTTATCTTTACCCCTGCCCACCCTCCCCTTTTCCTTCCTTCCCACCTTAATTTTTTCTTCACTTCCTC
>PVJC01004911.1:0-34492 GCA_004026665.1 Murina feae
TGGGGGGAGACCCAGGCCTGCAGGGGAGGGAAGTTGTAGGGGACCCAGGCCTGCAGGGGAGGGCAGTTTGGGGGGACTCAGGCCTGCAGGGGAGGACAGTTGGGAGGGACTCAGGCCTGCAGGGGAAGACAGTTGGGGGGGGACCATCCTGGCAGGGGGAGGGCAGTTAGGGGCAATCAGGCCAGCACAGGAGCTGTTAGGCATTGATCAAGCTAGCAGGGGAGTGGTTAGGGGCAATCAGCAGGCGAGAGGTCGGGAGCCAGCAGTCCTGGATTGTGAAAGGGATGTCCAACTGCCCGTTTAGGACCAATTCCATGGGATCGGGCCTAAATGGGCAGTCAGAAATCCCTCAAGGGGTCCCAGATTGGAAAGGGTACAGGTTGGGCTGATGGACACCACCCCCACCCCCCACTCCCACTCTGTGTATGAATTTCGTGCACCGGGCCTCTACTAAATAGTATAATTTAAAATTGTACCATTTAGAATCCATGACTTCTTATAACCACTTTCAAAACCCTTAATTACTGTTTTTCCTGTAAACAGCACCTCTCTGTATTCAGCCTCACAAGTTATTACAGCAAGGTGCATTTTTGTATGTTAAACTAAATAAAAGGAAAAATCGGTGTATGTGGGATTATCACAATGTCTCACTCATGCATTGCTGTCATATTCTACAGTATATTCATGTTTGTTTTTATATAAAATTAATGTCCCCAAATACTTAACAAGTAAAACTAGTGCTCCCAACACCCCCTTGCACTGGCTGGTGTGGGCACCCTAGCTGAGAAGATATCTAATTTTGCAACATTAGAAGTATTAAAATAATCAATATGCAACATTGATTATAATACCAAATATTGTGAGTTTCACCACAGTTGACGAGCCGGAAAATTGTCTTTCCCCTGACTCAGTTCCTCACCCAGGAGTGAGATGGTGTGGATGCTACTATGTTTGTCATCATCACTTGCTTACTATGTTATATTAAGAGCATACGGCAGTCAGCAAGTTTACTATTATCAATATATATTCTCTACTTTTATAACAAAAGATGATGAAATTTGGACATTGCTATATCTTTTCTGAGCATGGTCTGTATTTTTTCCATTTCTCCAGGAATGAAAACATGAATTCTCACTAGCATATGAATCCCTAGTCCACCTCAAACTTCCTCAAGACTTCTTGAAGTGTACTTGTTAAGCACTTCAGTCTACCACATATGCTTTTGTATAACTATTAATAAATTTACTGGTTTGGGAGTGTGCATGTATGTATTCTTGTATTAATGTACAAAAACAGCATAGGTATGAGATTATACAATTAAATCTACAATTAAGGGGTATTTATAGGGAAAACCAGTAATATCCAATTGCAGAGAAGAAAAATATTACCTTCATTGTAAGAGAACTATTCCAAGATTTTACAAGTTCAATAGCTCTCAGATCTTGCCAACTAATGAAGTTGTGAAAATGATTTCCCGTTTTCCTAAGAAAAATGAAAACATTTTGAAAGTCAATATAAATCAGAGACTATCTATACTAATAGAGAAATATGCAAATTATCCATTACACTGTAATGTCACAACCAGATCAGCAGCTGCAAGACCCAGGGTAGGATAGGAGGGGATAAGAAAGGAGAGGGAGCAGAAGGTAGGCCTGCATGCAGACAGGTTGAGAGGAGAAACAGCAATACAGAAAAGGAACAAGAAAAATATGCAGGAATGGAAAAGGGAAGAAAATGCAGGGCTGCAAGTGGGAGGGGGTGGTGACTGCAGCGGGCGGGGGGGGGGGAGCAGGTGAACCCAGTAAGGGGTAGGGCAGGAGCCTGCGAGACACATGCAGGGAGGCACCCATGGATCCAGGACTGAGTGGTGAATGGTCCAATGTCTTCTGGACAGAGGTGCTCCTGTTTCTCAGCAGCAGCAGCAGCATCCAGGCCATATGGGCCTCGATCACCCTCAGCTGGGCCGGGCATACTGGGCAGGGTATGGGAGCAGGACAGCAGTGGGGAGGCCAGGGAGGGGAGCGAGGTGAACACCTGGCTAGGGCTAAGCCCTGGGCTGGGGGTTAACACTCCCCTGAACGGAAGCTTTAAGAAGAGAAGGAGGAAGGGAAGGCCTTTATAAAGGAGTCAGTAGAGAGCAGAGTTAAAGAAGGAAAGAGGATGTGTGAGTGAACTGTAGGAACTATAACGAAAATCAAGTATAGTTGTGTACTGGGGACAGATTTTAAAATTAGGAGTCAGAAAAGAAAAAAGATAAATGATAGTGAATAATTAGGCAGGTAGGTAGAGAGATATTAAAACAGTTGAAGTAAGTAGAGAAGAATGTATGGGAAAGGAAGGATGAGAGAGAAAGAGTGAGGGAAGAAAAGTTTTAAAGAGAAGATGGTAGAGCTTAAAAGGAGAAAGAGAAGAAGGAAGAAATGAGGGAGGTAGCAAAGCGGGTCCAAGGGAGGAAGTGAAGAAAAAATTAAGGTGGGAAGGAAGGAAAAGGGGAGGGAGGGCAGGAGTAAAGATAAAGGAAAGAAGGAATGTGGGGAGGGAGGGAGGGGAGGAGAAAGATGGGAAGAAGGATGATGAACAGAAGTAGGAAATACGGAGGAAAGAAAAGTTTATAAATGATGAGTCAGTATGAAAAAGTGTTACATAAAGGAGAGAGAAAAATTGTGGGAGAGGCAGAAGCTGATAAGGAAGTCAAATACAATTGTGTGTGAAGGGGATAAGATTTAAAAAAAAAAAGTTAATAGGGGTGACCAGGCCATAGGGCAGGGCAGTTAGGGGGATCAGGCAGGCATGTAGAGTGGTTAAGACAGGCAGGCAGGTGAGCGGTTAAGAGCCAGAGGTCCCAAATTGTGAGAGGAATGTCCAATTGCCAGTTTAGGCCCGATTCCACTGGCAGTTGGACATCCCCCCGAGGGCTCCCGGATTGGAGAGGGTGCAGGTCTGGCTGAGAGACACCCCTGCCCCTATACACGAATTTCAGGCACCGGGCCTCTAAGTCTATATAATAAAAGTCTAAGTGACCATTATAGCGAAACGACCAGAACGACCAGTCACTACGATGTGCACTGACCACAGCGGCGCAGATGCTAAATGCAACAGCTGCCCCCTAGTGGTCAGTATGCCCCCATAAGGGGAGTGCTGCTCAGCCAGAAGCCGGGCTCTTGGCTGGCAAGTACAGTGACGGGGGCGGGAGCCTCTCCCACCTCTGCAGCCTCTGCAGCAGTGCTAAGGAGCAGTAAGGAGCAGCAAGCAGGTGGGCAGTAAGGAGCAAGGGGTCCCAGACTGCAAGAGGGATGTCCGACTGCTGGATTAGGCTTGATCCCTAGGAGGATCATGGGGGGGATCGGGGCAGTCGGACATCTCTCTAGGGGTCCCAAACTGAGAGAGGGTGCAGGACAGGCTGAGGGACACCCCCCCACCGTGCACAAATTTTGTGCACTGGATCTCTATATATAAAAGCCTAAGCAACCATCCAAACGGTAGATATGACATGCAATCAGGAGGGCAGTTGGGGGTGACCAGGCCTGTAGGGGAGGGCAGTTGGGGGGGACGAGGCCTGCAGGGGCGGGGGCAGACGCTCCAACTGGTAGATATGACACATAATGACCACCAGGGAGCAGACACTCAACACAGGAGCTGCCGAGCTGCAGCGACTTGGCAGCTGCAGTTCTTGGGTGATGCACCTGGAACCAGAGTTGAGGGAGCCCGATTTCAAGATGCATCACCCGAGAACTGCCCTCTTGCAATCCAGGATGTCAGAGAGCCAGTTTCGGCCCGATCCCTGCAGGCCAGGCCGAGGGACCTCAACAGTGCATGAATCTGTAAACCAAGCCTCTAGTCTACTCTAATAAAAGCGTAATATTGAAATTGACCATTTCTATGGGATGCCTAAGCCACGCCCACCAGCCAATCAGAATGGCTGTATGCAAATCAGCCAAGATGGAGGACAGCAGCAGAACCACGCAGGTGCAGTGCAGGCAGCAGGGTGAATGGGACAAACGGGGCAGGTGATAGGCTGGGGTGTGTGGGGTGGACAGGGCCGATGGACGGGTGGCAGGCTGCAGGTTGGGTGGGTATAGGCCAGGCTGAGGGATCCCCGAGTGCACAATATATTGTGCACCGGGCTCCTAATATTATATAAAAGATTTGCCACAAGAAAAAACAAAATCAGAGGCCAAACTACTTTCAAAGTAGGATTTAATTAGGTGGGCTTTCTAAATGGCTTCTTCTCTTTGAAAATAAAAACACTTTATAACATCATTATATGATTCAGAATATGAAATTTTAATCAGATTCTATCCAAAAAATATTCTTTTTGAAGCACTACAATGTGTACATTTCAAAAAAACTACTGTAATGAAAAGACCTTTAAGGACTTGCTTATACACTTTTTTAAATTAATTTTTTAAATAATTGTTGATTGTTGAAAGTATTACATATGTTACCTTCCCTCCCCATCCCTCATTGATGCCCTCCAGTCCACTCCCACTCCCAGCCTCAGGCCTTCACCACCCTATTGTCTGTGTCCATGGGTTATGCATATACGCATACAAGGTCTTTGATTGATTACCTCCCCATCTCCTCCCTTGCCCCCTCACTTATTTACTTTTAAAAGCAAGATAAAGAGGCCAGTGCTTTCCCCCTTCAGTGTACTTACCTTGATGTACACAGATTAACATCTCTGTGCCTACGGAAGAGCCGAAATAGTGCTTGAGCCCATTTCTACACCTCTCAACTTTAGGATTGACTTAGCCAGTGGTAACCTACTAGGCTTTCCAAAATTTGATTAATAAAAAGATATTAAACAAACTCTGAGTCAATACTATCATAAAAGTACACAACAAAGAAATAGAGTAGAAGTAAGTAATTTTTCCTTTGAGACCCCTACAAATCAACCACTGACATCTACTCATCTTCAACATCCAACTCAGGCTTGCTTTCTACCCTCTCTCCTGTGTAAATTTATTCATGTTCAGTTCTCAAGACTGTCATTTCCTACTCGTATTTAGCAGTCCACACCCATGGTCACATCCTCAATTGTATTTACTGGAAGCATTCGACCACTGAAATCCTAACATTCCAAAACATCAGGCAACACATATCACTGTTACAGTCATGGTCTGCTTAACAAAGGGGATTCATTCTGAAAAAGGCTTCCTTAGGTGATTTCATCATTGGCAAATATCAAGTGCACTTACGCAAACCTAGATATTATAGCCTACTACACAACTAGGCTGTGTAGTATCAGCTACTGCTTTTTGGCTACAAGCCTGTACTACAAGAGGCAAGCCTATCCTATCTAATAAACAGGTAATATGCAAATTGACCATCACCCCAACACACAAGATGGCCATCCCCATGTGGTCAAAGAGGGCCACCCCCATGTGGACACAATATGGCCAGCACAGGAAGGCAATTGGGAGGGACAGGGCTGAAAGGGAAGGCAGTTGGAGGTTATCAGGCCTGCAGGGGAGGGCAGTTGGGGGTGAACAGGCTATCAGGGGAAGGCAGTTGGGGGAAATCAGAAAGCAGGGGAGGGCAGTTGGGGGCAATCAGGCAGCAGGGGAGGGCAGTTAGGGGTGAACAGGCCAGCAGGGGAGGGCAGTTGGGGGTGACCAGGCCTGCAGTGGAGGCAGTTAGGAGCAACCAGGCTGGCAGGGGAGGGCACTTGGGGGCAACTGGGCCGGCAGGATTGCAGTCAGGCATCAATCACGCTGGCAGGGGAGTGGTAAGGGGTGACCAGGCTGGCAGGCAGAAGCAGTTAGGGGCAATCAGGCAGGCAGGCAGGTGAGCGGTTGGGAGCCAGCAGTCCTGTATTGTGAGAGGGATGTCCCAGATTGGAGAAAGTGCAGGCTGGGCTGAGGGACAACCCCCCACCCCCCGTGCACAAATTTCATGCACTGGGCCTCTAGTATACTATAAGCATAATATGCTTACATTGTACAAAACAATGCAAGATTAAATCAAGCACAAGAGAAAATGATGCAACTAAGAGATGTAGTAAATAGGAGATGTATGGACTGCAGCAGGCTAACACAGCACACTGTGTTTCAACCAACTTTTTTTACAAGTAGAAAAAGTGCACTTTAAAAATGATAAAAGGTATAGTACAGTAAGTACACAACACAGAAAAATAGTCATTTGTTAGCATCATCAATATTATGTACTGTACATAATTGTATGTATTACATTTTTACCAAACTGTGATGCAGAAGGTTTGTTTCCACCACTATCACCACAAACAAATGAGGGAAGTGTTCTGCTAAGATGTTATGAAAACTGCCACGTCATTAAACAATGAAAACTTTTCAGCTCCATTGTAATCTTAGGGAACCATCATTGTATACCAGTCTGTTGCTGCCTGAACATCATTATGTGACACATCATTATGTTTCAGTTCTCTCAATCTTACTCCCTAAATATCTTCCCTTCAAACACCCTGCAATCTTTAATCCCTCAAACATTCCCTTTTCTTCCTACCAACTCCTTCTAGGCTTACTTACTTTCATGAGTCCTGTGCACTATCATTTTTATTAAGAACTTGCTTTTTTTGTAATTGTGGTAAAATATAGATAACATGAAATGCATCCTTTAAAATTTTTTTCAGTGCACAATTCAATGGCATTAAGTACATTTCACAAAGCTATATAGCCATCACCACTTTTTCTAAACACTCTGATTGCTTCCATCCTCTTGCTCCTGTTAGTAATGCCACCATAAACGTGCTGTACAAGGATGTGTTTTCAATTCCTCTGAGTGTTTACTTAGAATTGCTGGGTTATATGGTAATTCTATGTTTAGTTTTTGAGGAACTGCCAAACTGTTTTCCACAGTAGTTGCACTATTTTACATCCCCACAACCAACATACAAGAGTTCCGTTTTTTCTACATCCTCACCACCAGCTGTTATTTTCAATTTTTTAAGTTATAGCTATCCTAGTGGGTATAAAGTGATATCTCATTGTGGTTTTGATTTGCACTTCCCCAAACACTAATGATGTTGAGCATTTTTCATATTTTATGGACCATTTGTATATTATTGAAGTCCTCTGTGTATTTATTAATTGAGTTGTTTGAGGGTTTTTGGAGTTCTTTATATATTCTGGACATTAACTATTTACCAAATACATGGTTTCGCAAATATTTTCTGCCATTTTGTGAGTTTTCTTTTCACTCTTTTGTTTCCTTTTTGTTTTGTTTTCACCTTTATTAATGGGAATCACATCATTCACCTACCTCGTAAACATGTTACATCCTTCTCATTCAGTGACCCAGTCATCACTATCATCAATACAAATCAGAGAAGTGAATCTATTGTTTGAGTCCTCAATCTTAGGTGAAATTACATCTTCCATATTATATGCTGCAATGGTTTTTAGAAATCTAACTGCAGATTTGAGGTGTCAATGACTATGAATTTTCTCAGATACATTTTTAAAGTTCAATTTGCACATTATGTCAAAATAATTCCAGCTCTGTTTCTTTTATTTATGATTAAATCTAGAATAAATATTCTATTTTGAAAATTTCTAATAGTTAAGAAAATTAAAAAATAGCCACCATTAATATGAAAATATCTTAATAGTATTCTTTGATGCACAAGTTTTTAATTTTTATGAAGTCAAACTTATTTTTTCTTTTGTAAGCTATGCTTTTGATGCCATTTAAGAAATCAATGCTAAGTCTACATTCCCACCACTAGTGAATGAGAGTTCCCTTCTTTTCTACAAACTCTCTTAACACTTATTTCTGCTTGTCTTATTGATAATGGTCACTCTAACAGGTGTGAAGTGGTATCTCTCATTATAGTTTTGATATGCATTCCCTAATTGCTAGTGAGGTTGAACATCTTTTCATATATTTATTGGCTATTTGTATGTCTTTGTGAGGGAGATGTATTTTCAGGTTCTCTGCCTACTTTTTTATTGGATTGTTTGTTTGGTGTCGAGTTTTACAAGTTCTTTCTATATTTTGGATATTAAACCTTTGTTGGAGCTACTGTTTGCAAATATCTCCCATCTGGTTGGCTGTCTCTTTGTTTTGTCAGTTTCTTTTGCTGTGCAGAAGCTTTTTAATTCAATATAGTCCCATTCATTTATTTTTGCCTTTACCTCCCTTGCTTTTGGAGTCAAGTCCATAAAATGTTCTCTAATTCCTCAAAATATTAAGAATAGAGCTTCCATATGACCCAGCAACCCCACTCCTGGGTATACACCTGAAAAACTTGAAATCATGTATTTGCAAAGATATATGCACCCCTATGTTCATTGCAGCATTATTTATGGTTGCCAAGACATGGAAACAACCAAAGTGTCCCATGATAGAGGACTGGATAAAGAAGATGTACTACTATTCAGCCATAAGAAAGGATGAAATGGCGCTATTTGCAACAACATGGATGGACCTTGAGAACATCATGTGAAATGAAATAAGTCAGACAGAAAAAAGCTAAGAACCATGATTTCACTCATATGTGGGATATAAAACTGAAACATATGAACACAAACAACAGAGTGGTGGTTGCCAGAAGGAAGATATGGGGGAACATAGGGGTCCTAATATGCAGAGACAGAAGAGTTGACTTTGGATGTTGAGCACATGGTGCAATATACAGATCTTATAACATGGAAATCCACACATGAAACCTATATGTTCATGTTGACCAATGTCACCACAATCAATTTAATAAATAAAACTTTAAAAAAAGAAATAATTGCTAAATCCATGGTCATAAAGACTTTCCTCTAGTTTTCTTCTAAGAGTTTAATAGTTTTATCTTTTAAGGTTAGTCTTTGATCCATTATTTGAAATAATTTTTACATAGGATAAAAAGTAAGAGTCCAATTTCATTTCTTTGCATGTGGATATTCTGTTTTCTCAGCATCGTCTGTTCTTTTCCCATGGCCTGGTCTTGGCACCCTTACCAAAAATCAGTTGTTAGTTTTTTTAGGCTGCCATAACAAAACATCACAAACTGAGTGGCTCAGACAATAGCAACTTGCCTCACACAGTTCTGGAAGCTAGAAGTTCACAATCAAGGTGTTGACAAGACCAGACTCTCTCTGAAATATGTCAAGGAAGCCTTTCTTGCCTCTTCCTGGCTTCTGTGGTTTGCAGCAGTCTTTGAAATTCCCTGGTTTACAGATGCATCACTCCAATCCTCCTTCACATGACATTCTGTGTCCACACTTACATGGCTGTCTTCATATGAGGACATTAAGTCAGACCAGATTAGGAACCCAGTCTACTGCATTATGATCTCTTTTTAACTATTTACATCTGTAATAATCCTATTTCCAAAGTTAACATTTTGAGGTACTGCTGTTGCTTCTGTTGGTTTATTTTTCCCGAATCTCCCTTACTCCAAAATTTGAGGTAAAGGGGAAAACAATTTTCTAGCTCGTCAACTGTGGTAAAACTCACAATATTTGGTGTTATAATCAATACTACATATTGATTATTTTAATACTTTTAATGCCACAATGTTAGATGTCTTCTCAGCTAGGATGCCCATACCAGCCAGTGCAGGAGAGAGTGTCAGGAGCACTAGTTTTACTTGTTAAGTATTTGGGGATATTAATCCTATCTAATAAAAGGGTAATATGCAAATTAGGTGTCACTCCATCACAAAGATGGCCGGCCCCATAGCCACAAGATGGCAGTGCCCAGTTTGGCTCAGCCCCGCCACTTAAGTGGTCAGGCCTGTTAGCCAGGTATGTGGGGGGGGGGGGGGCAAGGGACCCAAGGGGTGGAACGGGCGATCAGAGGGGGTTGGGGGTTCCCTGCCCAGGCCAGAGGCTTCCACCAGAGGCCTCAGGCATGGGCAGGGGCAGAGCTGGTGATCAGAGGGTTGTGAGGGTACCCTACCCAGGCATAAGGTCTGGTCCAGAGTCCTCAGGTCTGGGCAGGGGCAAGGCCAGAGATCGCAGGGGCCTGGGATCTGCAGAGCCAGTGATCGAAGGGGCAGGGGCGAAGCCTGTGATCACAGGGGTCTGGGCACTGGTGGAGCCAACAAAGCAGGGGTCTGGAGGTCCCCTGCCCAGGCCTGCAGCCTCAGCCAGAGGCTGTCAGTGGGGCAAGGACAGAGTTGGCGATGGCAGGGGGCAGGATCAGAGCCGGTGATCACAGGGGGCAGGATCAAGCCTGGGCTCTGTGAAGCCAGCGATTGGAGAGGCTTTGGGGTCTTCTGCCCAGGCCTGCAGCCTCAGGCAGAGACTGCAGGCCTGGGCAGGGTCGGAGTCGGTGATATCAGGGGTTTGGGGGTCCCCTGCCCAGGCCTGCATCCTCGGTCAGAGGTTACAGGCCTGGGCACAGGGGTGGAGCTGGGATTGGAGGGGCAGGGTGAAGCCAGTGATTGGAGTGAACTACAGAGGAAACAACTTTTCTGAATACTCATTGACTAAGCTCCCTGTATGCCACTGGTAATATTCTTAGTAACTTGGGTAATTAGAATCCAAAAAGGTGACCTAGGGTACTTCCACCACACTACTGGAGAAAAAAAATGAAGGTCCACTGCTGGAGGGCTAAGAAATGTCATATTCTGCCCTTGCCAGTTTGGCTCAGTGCATAATGCCTCAGCCTACTGACTGCAGGGTCTGGGTTCAATTGTGACCAAGGGCATGTTCCTAGGTTGCAGGTTCCTCCCTGGCTGAGGCCCAGGTCAGGGGATATGCAGGAGGCAACCAATCAAAGTGTTCCTCTCACTTTGATGTTTCTCTCTGTTTTTCCCTTCTCTTCCACATTCTCGAAAAATCAATGGAAACATATCCTCAGGTGAGGATAAAAAAAAGAAAGAAAGAAATGTCATATCCTATGAAAGACACATCTTGAAAATGCCTAAAGAAAGTTGTCATTTTTTCATTGTGAAGGGACTGGAGTCCGTGTTGATGAAAACACCTTGGTGGCTGTGGTGACTGGCAGTGGCTGCAGCAGCAGTGTGATGGGGCTGGTGGCTTCCCCTGATCAGCCTGGTCTTCTCCCAAAAAGGGAGGCCAGGCTTCGGCTTAAGCCCTCTCCCCAAGGGGAATAGGGAGCGGGCCTAAGCCGTCAGTAGGACACCCCCTGAGGGCTCCCAATATGTGAGAGGGGGCAGGCTGGGCTGAGGACCCCCTCCCCCCCCCCCAGTGTACGAATTTCATGCATTGGGCCCCTAGTTTTATATAAAAACAAACATGAATATACTATAGAATATGACAGCAATGCATGAGTGAGACATTGTGATAATCTCACACACACTGATTTTTCCTTTTGTTTAGTTTACCATACAAAAATGCACCTTGCTGTAATAACTCGTGAGGCTGAATACAGAGAGGTGCTGTTTACAGGGAAGACGTAATTAAGGGTGTTGAAAGTGGTTATAAGAAGTCATGGATTCTAAATGGTACAATTTTAAATTATACTTTTTATGTGTAATTTAATACCTCAATGTATCATTTTAGTTTTTAATTGGTCAATCTGTCCAATGTTCCTGAGTCACAACCACTTCTTTAAATCAGCCGTGCTCTAGAACCTGCCTTCCCACACCAACCGTGCTGATTTTTCCCTGTTGAGAGCTGGAACTTTTAGTTTGTGACCTTACCAAACTATTTTTGTGAAGTGTACATTCCTTATTGTGTGGTCAGTGAAGTGTCTGAAACTTCTATTCTGTTATCTCTGTGATCAGGTAGTGACCTGAGAACTATTTTCTTAAATGTCTGGCTCCAAATGTGCCCATAAAGGCAATGGGTCTTTAAATCGTCCAACAGATGCTGCCTAAGGAAGTCGCTGCAGCTGAGAGCTGAGAGTGCCATAGTTGGAGCAAGCATCAGAACCAGTCCTATAGGGCACTGCCAATCCATCCAACTATATCAGTGGACATTTCTATAGGAGAAGGTCCCTATGTCTGCCCTGGCAACAGCCACTTGCTCCACGGATGTGGGCTGCTTTCCCCACACCCACAACAGGGCTGAGGAATACCAAAGAAGAACCGCCTCTACTTTCATCCAGCACTCCCCTAGTTGTTAAAAGAGTCAATCAGGTTCCAGAGTTCTGAGATAGTTTATTCCAATCTCTCTTTTCAACTTTGTACTCCACAATTTTGCATAATGCCCCTTGTTAACAGCCTTTTCAACTCCTAACCTGGGATCTTCTCTCCACTTTCAGTACCAGACCCATTGAGAGGGGTTGGAAAAAAAGTCATACTATCCTTGTAAATTGGTACCATATTTCACACTTATGGAATATAACCTTATCTATGCTCTCAACATCACTTAGAATGACAAAAGTTTATCTCTTGTCCTACATTACTTTCTTCTCCATTCCCCACAAATGGCATCTCCAAATTTTCGTTTCTCAAGCCCTAGAAATCTCAAGGAAATCAGAACACTGAAATGACCTTCCTCAACTTCCCACTTCTCTATCAGCTATACCTGCAGCCAACATGCATTTTCCTTGCTTCAGAGGGAAATCTTTCCTCTCAAGCCTAAGGCTGGCGTCTCCACCTGTGCTCTCTCTACATGCTTCCTGTCTCTTCCATCACTTCATTAAATCAAATATTCCTTCAACTTTCTTCTCTAAATATACCTAATCTCCTCATCTTTGAAGCAGAACTATGGGAAGCTGCCTATTATCTTCACTAGCAGAGAAGTGTGGACAAAGGAACCCAGAAGGCTGGTGACCCTTGAAGCCCTGGCAAAGTTCAGAGCTATGCACCCACTGTTTTGTGGAGACAATGGTAGCTGAAGCAACTTCCCCACCAGATAGTCATGTAAATCCTTATTGATAAGATAGTCTGTGTGTTACTGGAATTCCCTGCCTAAAGGATATGGGTGTTTCCCATAGCCTCAATAAAAGGGGTAAGCAAGGCCAGAGCAGTGGTAGTTCTCCCCCTAAAGGTAGACTCCTGACTGGCCCCCATCTCTCAAATTAATTCTTTTCTAGTCTCTCTTCATTTTGTGTGCGGCCTTCTCCAGAACCTGAACCCTGAACAGGTACCCTGAACCAGGCGGAATGTGAAAGGGGCTACCACATCTGGCGCCTAACTCAGAACTTCTGGAGGAGATGATATTTTTCATTTAGAGCAAAGGAGGAAAAATACACTAAGAAAAGGTGTGGAAAATTCACCGAAAAAAAAAGTGAGGGAAATTCACCGCATGCAAAAGCCCACGGACCAGCTACAGAATCTGGTCTGTAGCTTTTTCAGCCAGGCTAATGGGGAAGAATTAGAATTTTGGTTTGTATGCTTAAGGAATTAAAAGGTTCAGAAGGTATTCTTTTATAGTTTTTGTTTGATGTTATAGAACATAACCCTTGGTTTCAAAAACTGTTTTTCCATGGGGAACACAATATTGCATTCGCTAGAACCTTTTAGAGAGGCTGAGGAGGAGCCTCCTCGCCTGGTTCTCTCCACTCCTCCTATAGAGGAGCAGGAAGAAAAATTGGAGGAATGGCCTTTATGGCCCTCTCCACCTACATGTCCTAATCCTGAAGCATTTAATTCGCCGCCAATAGGACTGCCAATAGAATCATCTATACAGAGAGCCATCAGAAAAGGAATGAAGGACATGTCGGTGGAAGAAAGGCTTGCTTTTCCTATTATACAAGTAGCTGACCCACGGCTCCCAAATAAGGTAAGACACCATGAAAAAATTGATTTTAAAACGATAAAAGCTTTGCGAGAAAGCGTTGCTCAAAATTGTCCAATTTCCCTTTTATAGGAGAAATTATGAATAATGTTCTGAAGCATTCTTAGCTCCTTATGATTGGTATTCTCTGGTTTGTGCAAATCTGGATGGAGGACATTATTTACTACGGAAGGGAGAATTTTTGGAAAAATGTCAAGAGCAATCCCACGCAAATGGAGGGCCAAATGCTCAAATAACTTATGAAATGTTGGCAGGACTGGGACAATATATGGATACTAGAGGCCCGGTGCACAAAAATTTGGCACTCAGGAAGTCCCTCAGCCCGGCCTGTGCCCTCTTGCAGTCTGGGACCCCTCGGGGGATGTCCACCTGCTGGCATGCCTGGCCAGCCTGGGTGAGGGGCTGATGGCTGTTTGCAGGCTGGCCAAGCCCCCCAGTGTGGACCCTCACCCCATTGGGGTGTGGCCAGCCTGGGTGCGGGGCTGAGGGCCGTTTTCAGGCTGCCCACAGTCCCTTCAGGGTTCGGGTCCCTACTGGGGTGCCTGGGCAGCCTGGGTGCAGGGCTGAGGGCCGTTTTCAGGTTTTCAGGCTGCCCACAGCTCTCATTGACCCAACGGCCCAGCAAGGCTGGCTGGAATCAGGTTTCTGGGGTTTATCTTCTATAATTGAAACTGTTGCTTTAAGCCCAGGCCTAGGCAGGTAACGGAAGCCTCCTGTTGGCTTCAGCTCCATGGCTTCTATAATTGAAAGAATGTTGCCTTATTAGAGGCCCAGCCGGCCTAGGGAGGCAGTTTCCTCCATTGCTGGTGTAATGGAAGCCTCCTGTTTGGTTCAGCTCCGAGGCTTCTATAATTGCAACTTTGTTGCCTGGAGCCCAGAGAGGCCCAGCTGGCCTAGGCAGACAGTTTACTCCTGGTGCAATAGAAGCGGCCTGTTTACTCTAGCTCTGTGACTGCCAGCCTCCATCTTGGCTGGGTTAATTTGCATACAGCTGCTCTGATTGGCTGGTGGGTGTGGCTTAGGCGTCCCAAAGAAATGGTCAATTTTAATATTACTCTTTTATTAGATTAGATACAAAATCAGCTATATTATGTGCAACAGGCATATGATCAAATTAGATTTTATGGAAGGAAAGCCTGGTGGGCTTTACCAAAAAAAGGGGACCCTCACGGAGCTGTTAGTAAATATACAGAGTCATTTTCTGATTTTGTGGCTAGTCTCACTTGAGTAGTGAAACAACAGATTCAACATAAGGCAGTAGAAGATATTTTAATTTAGCAATTAGCTTATGAAAATGCCAATGCTGATTGTAAGAGATGCTTAATGCCTCTGAGAAGAAATACTACCATTACAGAGATTATTCAAGCATGTAACAGGTGGAAATAAGAGGTGTTATAAATGTGGGAAAGCAGGACATTTCCAAAAGGAATGTAGGCAACTGAGAAGGCTAGGGAGAGGCATAAACACTCAGTCTCCAGATTCAATCTCTTGGTGTCCTAAATATCAGAAAGGGAATCATTGGGCCAGTCTGTGTAGATCGAAATTTCATAGAAATGGGCAGCCTCTATATCAAGATAAAAGGCATGGTCAATCGCTGGGAAACAGCCAGAAGGGTGCCTCTCAGCCCCATCAATAGGGGAAATCTGTTCTACAAGGTCCACAGTGGATTCCCTCATCCGAGCAACTCCAGGAAGCCGAAGTCTGGATCTTAACAGCACTATTGCAGTCACTTTGACTCCCAATATTGCTCGGCAAGCTATTCCTACAGGAATTTGGGGACCTGTGCCACTTGGAACTTTAGAATTAATCTTAGAAAGGAGTGGAAACACTCTACAAGGATTAAGTGTCCTGCCTGGAGTCACTGATTCAGATTATGAAGGAGAAATTAAAGTTATACTAGAATGTAATAATGTTATGCAAATTACTCCAGGACAAAGAATTGCTCAGATATTACTTCTACCTTATGTTCAGCAAGGTGAGGCTATAAATAGGAAAAGAGGAATGCAAGGATTTGGAAGCTCAGACATCTATTGGATACATGAAATTAGCAAAACCCGTCCCATGATTAATTTAAGAATAGAGGAAAAACAATTTAGGGGTCTAGTAGACACTGGAGCAGATGTTAGTGTTATCAGCAAAGAATTCTGGCCTCCAAATTGGTCCACAGCAGAAGCTCAGTTAAGGGGGTAGGAATTCCTGGTGACACACAATGTAGTGCTGCAGTGTTAAGGTGGCAAGATGAGGAAGGACAGACAGGATGGTTTCAGTCCTACGTTATCTCTGGAATTGCAGTCAATTTATGGGGCTGGGATGTTTTAGAAGGTTTACAGGCATGCATTGTTACCCGCAAAGGAAAGCAGTTAATAACTCAGATAGGATATCAACCTTTTTAGGAGCGGCCACGGCTCAGTCTCCTCACTCTCATGCTGATCCTATACAATGGAAAGATGATTGACCTGTATGGGTGGATCAGTGGCCATTAACCAAGGAGAAATTAATATTCATGAATTAAGACAAGAACATAGAGGCTGGCCACATAGAGCCTTCCAACAGTCCTTGAAATACGCCTATATTTACATTTCCAAAAAAGGCGACAGGAAAATGGCGATTGTTACATGATCTTAGAGCAGTTAATGCTACTATGCATACCATGGGAGCTTTACAACCTGGACTCCCAGCGCCTTCACAAATCCCTTTAAATTGGTCTCTCATAGTAGATATTAAAGATTGTTTTTTCACCATTCCCTTGGCACCTCAAGATAAACAGAGAGTTGCATTTTCAGTGCCATTTATTAATAATATAGAACCCATGAAAAGATATCAATGGAAGGTTTTACCTCAAGGAATGGCCAATAGCCCTACTTTGTGTCAAAAATATGTGGCTCAAGCTGTTCAGCCTTTAAGGGACAAATATTCCCAATGTTACATTATTCATTACATGGATGACTTGCTCTTAGCAAGCCCACTGGAAGAACAGACTTTGGCCATGTTTTCCCAATTAGAAAAGGAGCTCCCTAAATGGGGTTTAAGAATTGCTCCAGAAAAGGTACAGAAAGAAACGCCTTTCCAATATCTGGGAACCATTATTGAAAACCAATGCATTAGGCCTCAGAAGGTGGAGATAAGAAAAGATTGTCTTAAAACTTTAAATGACTCTCAGAAATTATTAGGGGACATTCACTGGTTAATACCTTATCTGAAGGTCTCTAAAGGAGAAATGACAATTTTATTTAGCTTACTTAGAGGTGACTCTAATCTTTCCTCTCCCCGAACTTTAACAGATGAAGCTAGGAATGAGTTGCTAAGGGTTGAGCAGGCAATTTCCTCAGCCCAAGTAGCACAGGTCCAGCCCAAATTACCTTTATTGGGACAAATTAACCCTACTGCAAATAGTCCCACTGGAGTCATATTTCAAAATAAAAATTCTCCTGCCATTATTGAATGGATCCACCTAGGGCATCAGTCCTCTAAAACTGCAGTTACATATGTAGAACTATTGGCCCAATTATTATTTCAAATTAGAAAATGGTGTAAACAGCTTCGAGGGAAAGAGCCCCAGTGTATCTACCTCCCCCTCACTGGGAAGCAATTAGAAATGTTATTTCAGACTGATATAAATTGGCAAATTGGGTTAAGTGGATATTCAGGGGAACTTAGCTGTCACCTATTAAAATATAAATTACTACAATTTTTATATAATACCCCCATCATTATACCAAAAAATACTAGGCAGGAACCAATTCCTGGAGCTTTAACTGTTTTTACTGATGGATCACTAATGGGAAAGCTGCCTATCATACAATAAATTCAGACCGAGTCATACTGACCATATTTCTGTACAAAGAATTAAACTAAAAGCTATTAAGGCTGCATTGCAGGATTTCCAAGAGCCTCTTAATATTGTCTCTGATTCCTTTTATGCTGTGAACTTAGTGAATAGAATTGAAACTGCCCAGTTGAAATGGTTTAGTGACCAAAGTTTATTTTTACTATTCAAACAAGTTCAGCAGATTGTACAACAGAGACAATATCTTTTTTATATCACTCACATCAGGGCTCATAGTGTCTTACCTGGTCTTTTAACAAAGGAAATGCACAGGCTGATCAATTGGTTGCTTTATTAAAAGAAGCCTTAGAATCTCATCAGTTTTTACATCAGCCTGCCAAAATGCTTTCTAAAAAATTCTCAATCACTCCACAACAGGCAAAACAGATTATTAAGGAACTAGAGGCCCAGTGCATGAATGTCATGCACTGAGCCCTCTCGCAGTCCAGGACCCCTTGGAGGATATTCCCCGAGGGATCCTTAACGCTGCTGCAGAGGCACAAGAGGCTCCTGCTACCGCCACTGCACTTGCCAGCCGTGAGAGCCTGGCTTCTGGCTGAGCGGCACTCCCCCTGTGGGAACGCACTGACCACCAAAGGGCAGCTCCTGCATTGAGCTTCTGGCCACTGGTGGCCAGTGCACATCATAGTGACTAGTCATTCCAAAGTTTGGTCGATTTGCATATTAGCCTTTTCTTATATAGGATGTTCCACTTGCATGTTACATCTACCCTACGGGCCTAACACAGGAGAGCCTAATCTAGAGGTTTGCTAAGGGACCATATCTGGCAAATGGATATAACACATTATATAATTCCTTTGGATGCCTTGGGGCATTGCATGTCTCTGTAGATACCTTTTCAAAAGTCCTATGGGCTACTGCATCTACAGGAGAAATGGCAAACCAGGTTATTAATCATTGCCTAGCTGCTTTTGCCATCATGGGAATTCCAAAAACTATTAAAACTGATAATGAACCCACCTACACAAGCTGTCAATTCCAGGAATTTTGTAAAAGGTGGAAAATTCAGCACATTATAAGAATACCATATAATTCCCAAGGACAGGCCATTATTGAATAACAGCATCAATGGCTAAAATCCCAACTTGAAAAACAAAAAGGGGGGATGATGGAGAAATCACCTGTTGGTAGGCTGCACCAAGCCTTAATTACTTTAAATTTTTTCACTTGTGATGTTGATGGAAAGAAACCTATGGAATTACACTGGTGTCAGAATAAAACAAAGGAAAAAGGTCTAGTTATATGGAAGGATCCCGAATCTGGTTTATGGAAGGGATCTGATCCATTATTAACCTTTGGCAGAGGGTATGCTTGTATATTCCCGGAGAATTTTTCCAAACCCATGTGGATTCCTGCTAGAAATATTAAACTGCAACAGGGATCCAAGAGAGGAACAAGCCAGACTAATAAGGACCTTGCATCTGGAGCCACACCATGCAGCTGCAGACAATCAACTACCTCAGCCACAGAGAGCAGCAACTTTAAGCAGTCCACTGAAGATGAGGAGCAGGAGGAGGACGAGCCAGACAACAAACAGCCCGGAGACCACCTGGGGCATGGTAAAGAAGACGGTACAGACGCCTGACGCCTGAAGATGTCTCATCTAGACTGCATTATAAACTAACTAACTATCTGTACAGTAATATTACCTGGGGCAAATGTGGAAGTATTTCAGACTTATGCTCCTGACCCTTCATGGGTAAGAACCCTTACGTGGGCTGATCCCCCACCTAATGTAGTATCCAGTAGGAACATGGATAGGGCAAGGAAGTAGGAGACTATCACTACTTGCTCCTGGGAGAAGTGCAGAAAATGTAACTAAGACCTTGTCTATACAAAAAGAAATTAACAGCCACCTGAAAATTGAATTGCCATGGCCTAGAGCAAAGAATATCCTTACATGATATTATTCTACCATGTCATTAATAATTTTTGATATTTTACAACAGCATATTGTACATTTATCCCAAACAAACTTACAAACTAATTCTTTGAATGTTTGGCAACAATTTAAAAGGACATTAAAGGATTTAATCCCTTCCACTATGTGGAAGCCCCCCCTGGGAAGGCACTTGAGCATTCTATATTGGCCTCTCTTGCCCTTTTTGCCAAGAGGGTCCCTCTTCTCACAATCCAGTTGCCCACAGCTGTTGCCTGAGCTCTCTGTTCATGCTGTGGTTGAAGCCTCATGGTGGCTGGTACCATGGATCTGTCTCTTGCCCAATGGCGTGAGTTGGGCCCTCCCTGGAGAAGAAACCTGGGTTCTCCAAGATATGTGATCTGCCATATGCCAGCAGGTGAGGAGATCCCAAGGCAGTTGCTGGGTGTGGGGGCCACAGGGGCATAGGCTATCAAGGAGACAGAACTGAACCTCAAATCACCCTGCTTGGCCTCGGAGGATGGCTGGTTAGCCAGAGATGGGTAAGATTCCTCAGGGAAGGAACAACCTAAGATAGGCACAGTCACAGAGGGCCCATCAGGCGAGAACTTGGGGTCAACAGAGGTGAGGCACAGATCCTCAACCGCCCCCCCCCCCCGCCCAACAATGCAGGGGCTTGAACATTTAAAAAGACACCATTTTTCCTATGAGCAGTGGGGAAAAATAGTGCACGCCACCCAGACCAGAGGTACCCTTCTGGCCATTTCCCAGCAATTGACCATGCCTGTGAAATTTCCAATGGTTCCCTTTTGCTGGTGAAGCCCACCAGGCTTTCCTTCCATAGTAATGATAGCCTCCATTCTTCCTCCGCCCGCACTGCCAAGGACAGGTCCATCGGGGAGGTCTCTCCACCCAGACGAAGCTATGCTGAGCCATCAGGAGCAAAAGTGGCTCCTGCTCTCATTTTCGCCAAAAGTCTCTGCCTCAGGCGGCTCTGGCTGATAGCGACTAGGTGGTTTGGATGGCCCTGCCAGCCTCCTCTGGCCTGTTTCTGCTACCAAAACCTTACTCTGTTCCTTCTTGTACACACAGAACCTGACCCAAGGCAGTAAGGTTTGAGCAATTCCAAAACTCCTTAACATACATTCTAAGTCAGTTGAGTTTGAGGAGGAGCTATTATCATGTTGCAGGGAGGACCGGGTTGCCTCCTTTCTTTAAAAAAAAAAAAAAAAAAAACCTGAATAAAAGAACTAATCAAACAAACAGAAACAAACATAGAAACACTTTTACACCAGCGCATACTACATACCACCAATCAGTTTCAATTGTAAGTTAGAGGAAGACTCTTCCTGCAGAGGGGAAAAAATAGAAACAGCAGGAGTTTCAGAGAAACTTTTGTCAGTCACCTTAGCATGCCTCCCTCCCAGAGGCTGGGACCTGTAGGGAAAAATGTCTTAGTTGGCCTGGCACAGGGAGACTTTTTTGCAGACTGAAAGCCTGGAGGGCCTCCTGAAAGAAAAGATCTTTAATCCAGTTACAGATGCTGTCACAACAGGATGAAGGAGGAAGGGAGAGACCAGGTCATGTCCTCTATGAGGATACTAACAAATAACTGAAAACGGCAAATCAAACAAAACACACAACCAGGGTTAACGGGCTCTATAGTCAGTTAATAATAACTTCAACCTTAGTTCCGCTTCATACAGACCAGTTAACTCTCTCAGTAGATTAGTTCAACTGGAGCTAAGCAGATAAATGAAACAGTGCCCAACTCCCCAGATGGGCATGGGCGCACTCCTGGCACCCACGCCCCAGAACAGAATAAAACAAAGAAACACAGAAACAGACAAAGGGCCACAAAGAACAACCTTCCAACTCTGTGGAAGCAAAACCGAAAGCGGGAGCGACCCACCTCGTTTCAGACCCTGGAGGGGAAATTTCCCATCTCTCCGAGCTCAAATCCTGGAGAGGAATTTCCCGTTCCTCCAGTCTCAAATCCTGGAGGGGAAATTCCCATCCCTCCCGGGAAGATTGGAACGTCTTCCGAATCTTACGGTCCGTGGTCCTTTCCAGCACATCCACCTAGACCACTTCAGGCACTACTAGAAATGAGCTCACACAAAAGAGACAGACAAGACAAACACCTACCATGGCCAATCAGGCTCTCTGGGTCAGGGGTCCCGTGGGGGTCTTGGGGGATCCCAGATGAGCCCCCAAATGTTATCCCCAGATTTCGTGATCCCCAAAGACCACTAGGGAGCCCAAGTCTGATGCAAAAGCAAAGAGCCTTTATTCGAGCTAGCTCAAGCTCAGTCCCACACACACTCACCAATGCAGCGGTAGGGTGGAGAGAGAGAGCGAGTTTCAGGAGAACAAAGGTTTTATAGGGGGTCTGGAAGTAGTGGGTGGGGTAACGTGTGTGACCCCTGTTGATTGGTCAAGGGAAGGGCCAGGGTTTGGTTGCACAGGGGCAGGATGCAGTTATCCTAATCTGCATCCCTATTGGCTGGTTTGAAAAGGGGTGGGGGTTGAGCAAAATGGGACAGAACAAAAGGAACAGTTTGGAGTCAGTTTTACACCGCCCTTTCAATGGAAGATGCTGACAATGCTTTGCCATGCTAGCAGTCAGCAGCTGTGCATCGCTGCAGGTTGCCCAGGACCAAACCAGAGAAAGTCAGACCTGCGTTGCCACCATTTGTCCACCATCCAGAACTGAAATATCATTGCTAACATGTTCATATAAGGAACTGTTGGACATGGAAACTTGGACTCAGAACTGTTTGTTGGACATTGAAATTGGGTGTTCTTATATGTTTACTGCCGGTCTGCAGATACAAGATTTTTTAAAGAAAAGAGAAAGGGGAGATATGGGAAGCTGCCTATTGTCTTCACTAGCAAGGAGGGGTAGATAAGGAACCCAGAAAGCTGGTGACCCTTGAAGTCCTGGCAAAGTTCAGAGCTATGCACCACTGTTTAGTCGAGACAATGGTAGCTGAAGCTACTTTCCTTATTGATAAGATAGTCTGTGTGTTACTGGAATTCCCTGCCTAAAGGACATGGGTGTTTCCCATAGCCTCAATAAAAGGGGTAAGCAAGGCCAGAGCAGTGGTAGTTCTCCCCCTAGAGGTGGACTCCTGCCTGGCCTCCATTTCCCAAATTAATTCTTTTCTAGTCTCTCTTCATTTTGTGTGCGGCCTTCTCCAGAACCCAAACCCTCCAGAACAGGTACCATTGAGGAGCCCTGGATGGGTGGGTGGAGCCTACATCTTTGGGGTGATGGATTGCGGGACTCCCGCACTGTGCAAGGGCACAGGCCAGGCTGAGGGACACCTCACCCCCCGGCCGAGGGCACACATTTTGTGCACCAGGCCACTAGTGTGTATATATTTCTTGATTGATTTCAGAGAGGAAGGGAAAGGCAGTGAGAAGGAGAAACATTGATGCTGAGAGAAACATTGATGCTGAGAGAAACATTGATGCTGAGGTGGGATGTGAAAGGGGCTACCACACAGAATCAAAAACATTTCTCCTGACCCCAGATGTCCTCACCTAGCTGAGCCCCTCAATGTTTCCTCATTATCCCTAGTACCTCAACCAAGTACAATCCAGTAAGGTCACCAGAGCTCCCAGGTTTACAAAGCCCTTTCAAGTGTGATGTGGCCTTTCTGCAATAGTGCTCCACCATCTTTCCCCTAAGCGTCTATGACAGCACTGTGCTGCATCTCCTCATATCTCTAAGTGCCTTACTGGTTTTCTTTGCAGACTTTTCTTCCTCTGATTGCCAATTAAAAGCTGGTGTTTGCTGAGGGTTGCATCCCTGGTCTCCTTCTCTTTTAAGTAAGCTGCTCTCACTGAAAAATCACGAATGCAGTCATCACAGAGCACTCATCGATCTGTACCTGAAGAGCAGCCTCACACTTCAGCTCTGTTCCCTCACAAATAGCTGCCCTCCTCGTGTCTCCTAAGACAGCCCCCTGTCATCTCAAATGCAGCATGTCCACCCTAAACCTGCTACACCTGAGTTCTTTAGCGTGCCACACCTGAGTTCATTGTACCCTTTGACTGCTTCGCCAAAAACTTGGGGCGATAGGTTCTTAACATCCCTGGATTTTATATTCTGATGGGGATAAGAAACAAATGGTAAATAAACATATTTCACAGAAGATTATGCTAAAGGAACAGAGTAACTGGGGATTCAGTATCTTTTCAGATATGACATCAGATACCTGAATAAGCAATAGCCTTCAAAGAGATTTCCCCAAATCCACTGTACACCTTGCTTCAAGAATATTGTTTCTAAAACGTCAATTTGGTCATATTATTCTTCTGTTTAGCATCTTTTTATAAATTACCACTGCTTATAAGAGGCAAACTTCTTACTACAACCTGGGAACCTCTAGTTTCACCTCAATCACTCACAGATTTGAGTGCCTACTATGTGCCAGGTACTGTCCTAGGTGTGAAGTATCCAGTGAGAACAGGGCAGAAGGGCAGACAAAATTTCCAATACTCATGGAACTTCTTGCTTGTCAGGGAATGTAATAAATATATTTGCAAAGAAGCAAACAAAAATTTTACATAGTAAGTGATATGAAAACAATAAAATAACAAAGTAATGGGAAAGTGAAATGGTCATGGAAGGTCTCTTAGAAGAAGTGATCTTGGCGGTAGGGTCTGAATGATGAGAAAGACATAAGTCTCAGGTAAGAGAAATCCAGGCAGAGGGAACAATAGGTGCAAAGCCACTCCTCCCAAATGTAGCAGCCAGGGTGGGGTGGTCCAGAAACAGAGAGCAAGCCCATGGAGCCTAGGACAAGAGGAGGGTGGTCAGAAGTGGAGTCAGAGTGGGAAGGAGGCCAATGCTGGAGCGTGGCACCATCACTATTTCAACCCCTAATTTCCAAAGTACTTTGGATGCTTCGGACACACCAGTCTCTTATTCCTCATGCCCTTGCCAGTAATTTGCTCTTCCCACTTAGGACACTCCTATTTTTTCTTCAAGACTTGGTTCCAGCTCTGGCCGGTAGTTCAGTGGTTGGAGCGTCAGCCCATGGAATGAAGGATCACAGGCTATTTACAGTCAAGGACAGGTTTAATCTCTGGTGTGTGAGGGAGGCAATCAATTGATGTGTCTCTCTAGCATCAATCTCTCTCTCTTTCTCCCTCCTTTCTACTTTCTCTCTCTAAAGAAAAAAAAAGAAAGAAAAGAAAAATCAATGGAAAAAAATATCCTCAGGTGAAGCTTAACCAGAAAAACAAAAACAAAAAACACTTGGCTTAAGTGCCTCTGGGAAACCTTCCCTAACTCCCTCTTCTCCACTATTCAGTCACTCCCTCCAGCTCTTTCATTGCCAGGTATAATGCAGTCTACAGGGCAGACATCTATCAGGCTGTACCCCAAATATCTATGTAATGTACATATCTGTATCTACCACTAGACTGTGAGCCTCCTGAGGGCACAGTCTTTTCACTTTCAGATTCTCACCACCTGGTCCAGATACCAAGAGGTATTTGATAAAAGAAAAAATGTTATTTATCAATAATAACTATCAGACTGTGTTTGATAGATATTAAATCTATTGATATATGATTCTTTGGATCCATTCTATAATAGCAGCTACTTATACACTTGAATCTTATTATTAATCACTGATTCAGCAAAATTTATACAGCAATATGTGCCAGGAGCTGGGACACAGCTGTGAACAGAGAGACATCTCATCTTTGCCCCTGTGAATATATTTTCTACCAGGGAAGTCAAACAAATAATTATACAATGACCTATTTATAACAGGAATAAGTCCTATAAAGGAGAAACACTGGTGCCATGTGTATATTTAACAGGAAGATAAGACCCTGCCTACTCAAGGATCAGGAAAAGCTTCTTTGAGAAGTGACAATGGTACTGAGCTCTGAAGGATGAGTTAGAAAAAACCAGGAGGGTGAACACTCCCAACAAAATGTATTATATGTTCCAAGTTTTCAAGACAGCATGAAATGCTGTTTACAGCTAGTGCAGCAGGGAGAAGATACAAGATGAAAGTAGCATATTAATTCATAACATGGTAGAAGACTATGTAGAATCCTGAGCTCAAGTAGTATCATATATTCTGATATTCACTGAGCAGTGATTTAGGTTTATTTTATCTCTGCCAATATTAAATGGAGAAATTAAGGAGAAACATGAATGGCAATATTATAAATGAATTGCCTTAAACCTCTCTAGCACATTATAGCATTCTGTGGCTCTTAATGTATTTTGTGTCATAAGTAATTAGAAGGGCCATTAACATAAGTACTACAAAATTTATGGACTTGTATTACAAAACTATAACTGCCTTGAGGGTTGGCATTCTTATTCATCTTTACATTCAGTTCTGCAACCAGCACAGTGCCATCCTTCTCTCAGTGGCTGGTGCTGAGTGAACCCTGGCTCCTGGGACTCTCAGCTTTTGTTGCTAACTGGTATACACCCTGATATGAGGTTAGTTGGCAGAAGCCTCCTTAGAAACAGAGGACTGAAGAAACAAAACAGCTTAAGAATTTTTTTTAGAATAAAAGATATTTAAAGCAACCAAAATGGAGGAGATATTATTTAGAATAATTTTAGAATACAGGTAAGTGGGAGTAGTAGAAAGAGGACATGATTAAATGTATTGAAAAAAATTTAACCTAAAGAATTTGGAAAAAAAACACACAAAAACAAGAAACTCAAGAACTACAGAAAAGTGAATAAATAACAAGTTTCCTGGCATCAGAAGGTGGTAGGATGGAAAGAACACAAGGAGAAAAACAAAAAGAAAGTTCAAAGTTTAGACTTCTTGACAGCACCTATAAGGAAAATACTGTTTTTGTGGCCACAGAGACAGAACATACTGTGGACACAGGAGAAGACAGTGAGTTGGGAAGGGAAGGTGCTAGCTGGGACTGGAATGAACAATATATTAGATCCAGTCTGCCTCTTTTTCTCTCAAAAATGAGCAGAAGTGTCATGTCAAGCAGCCTGTAGAACCTGCCAGCATTACAGGCACAATGGTTCCCTGGGGCCCAGGGAGCAGAAAAGGTTCCATTATCTATAATAATAAAAGCTTAATATGCTAATTAGACAAGACAGCCAGACGTCCTTCCAGACGACCTTCCGGATGAAGTCACAGCTGCAAGGGCCGAGACAAGCCGCTGCGGTTGCAAGGGGTGAGCCCCTTGCAAGAATTTCATGCATCAGGCTTCTAGTTTCAAGATAAAAGAAGCACAAAGCCTTCTGTGCCCATTTTTGTTTTTCTGTTTTTTTTTAATATTCAGTATTTCAGTTCATACAAGCAAAGTTTCCAAAACTCTTGAAAGACTAAAAACATCTCAAAGAAGGACAAACAAGAAGAAACTCACAATTAATTGTTTTAGGAAGAAATCTTACCCTTCTACAACAGCCACATCAGTAAGAAAAGTGAACTATCTTGGAATCTGGCTCTTCAATTTCTCCCAAAACTGAGATGATCCTACAGCCACAGGAAAACTTGGCTTCCTGATGAAAGCAATCTCTGTGGCCAGTGACCTAATTTCCAAATCCAACCACTCATTATACTTCCAAACAGTTTTTTTCCCTACCAACACTCTTCTGCCTCTACTTCCATATCATCTACTTGCCAGATCACCTGTTTTGCCAGCATTTTGCTCCCTAACTCACTTTAAATTTGGGGAGGGGTGACTCACTGTCCAAATTCAGTCTTCTTCTCTTCTAGCCATTATGTATAATCCCACCAGAGAACTCACCTACGTCTCTAGACGTCACCTACATCAACAGTTCTCAAGTAGGAATGATTCTGCCCCCACCGAGGGGACATCTGGCAGTATCTGAACACAGTTTTGGTTGTAAAAACTGTGGGATGAGACTATTGGAGGCTATGCTGCTAAACATCCTTCAATGCACAGGACAGTCCTACAACAAGGAATGATCTGGCCTAAAATGTCAACAGTGCCACTATTTACTTAGTACAAATCCTGATCTACACAGTACACTGATGACTTTACTTCATTATTACTCATCTGAAAAATATATTACCTATTTAAGACTTGCTATGCCTAAGTCACTGGGTGGGGAGTCGGGGGGAGGTGGGAGTTTCAGGGGGACCACAGATATAGGGATCAACCTGAGAAGCATTATGCCATGAAAAAATGAGCACCTATCTGGAGGAGATGAGACATGCATTGGTCTAAACCAGACCAATGTTCTAACCACCTCTGGGATATCTCTACATGTACATGTTCTCAAGCCAAACACTTTATCATGTTCCCTTTTACCCACCTTTATCACCAACTCATTCTTTGTCTTATATTCTATACAAGCTCTATCATATCCTCCCAAACATCAAGCCAAAAATCCTGTTAAATTTGAATTTCTTCCTCTTGCCTAATACTGACTTCAAGGCCAAGTCCTTATGAATTCACCCTCATTATATATTTTTTCTTTTTCCTTTTTTTAAAAATCTTTATTGTTCAGATTATTACAGTTGTTCCTCTTTTTCTCCACATAGCTACCCTCCTCCCAGTTCCCACCCCACTCCACTCCCTCCAGCCCCCCCGCTGTTCTCATCTGTAGGTGTATAATTATTGTCCAGTCTCTTCCCACATCCCCAACACCGTTTCCCCCAAACAATTGTCAGTCCAATCCCTTTCTATGCCTCTGATTCTATTCTATTCACCAGTTCATTCTGTTCATCAGATTTTTTATTCACTTGATTTTTAGATTCACTTGTTAATAGATATACATTTGTTGTTCATAATTTTTTTCTTTACTTTTTCTTCTTCCTCTTCTCAAAGGATACCTTTCAGCATTTCATATAATGCTGTTTGGGTGGTGTTGAACTCCTTTAGCTTTTTCTTGTCTGTGAAGCTCTTTATCTGACCTTCAGTTCTGAATGATAGCTTTGCTGGGTAAAGTAATCTTGGCTGTAGGTTCTTGCTATTCATCACTTTGAATATTTCTTGCCACTCCCTTCTGGCCTGCAAAGTTTCTGTTGAGAAATCAGCTGACAGACATATGGGTGCTCCCTTGTAGGTAACTGACTGCTTTTCTCTTGCTGCTTTTAAAATTCTCTCCTTATCTTTTGCCCTTGGCATTTTAATTATGATGTGTCTGGTGTGGTCCTCTTTGGATTCCTTTTGTTTGGGGTTCTCTGCGCTTCCTGGACTTGGAAGTCTATTTCTTTTACCAGGTAGGGGAAGTTTTCTGACATTATTTCTTCAAATATGTTTTCAATATCTTGCTCTCTCTCTTCTTCTGGCACCCCTATAAGTCTGATGTTGGTACGCTTGAAGTTATCCCAGAGGCTCCTTACACTCTCTTTATATTTTTGGATTCTTTTTTCTTTTTGCTTATCCATTTGGGTATTTTTTGCTTCTTCGTATTTCAATTCTTTGACTTGATTCTTGCGTTCCTCTAATCTGTTGTTGGATCTCTGAATAATATTCTTTATTTCAGTCAGTGTATGCTTAATTTCTAGTTTGTCCTTTTTCATATCCTCGAGGGTCTCATTAGATTTATTGAGGGTCTCACTAAATTTATCAGTGGTTTCTAGAAAATTCTTGAAAAACCATAAAACTGTGGTTTTGAACTCTATATCCAGTCGTTTTCTTTCCTGCATTTCTGTCATTTGTGATCTGTTTCTTTGTCTCCACATTTTGTCTGCTTCCCTGGGTTGATAGAGTGGCTTTCTGTGTTAGGTGATCACTGAGAGGAAATGACCTCCAAGCCACTTGGTTATGCGAATCAGCTGTGTCTACAGTGGGAGAACTTCTGTGCTGGAGACACCCGTATAGGGCAAGAGTTGTTTCATTGGGGCTTTGGTACAAGACCCCTGGGTAAGCTGGCACTTGTATCTCCAAGGAGGTGCTATTTTTAGCTTCTGCCTGGGGCTTCCCAGCCTTTTATATGCAAAAGCCTCTGTGTGCAGCTTGGGTGGGGCAGGGTCTCGGGGAGTCTACAGGGTGGAGCAACCAGATATTCAAGATGCCCTTTGCAGGCTAGTGTTTTGTAACAAAGAAGCATTTACAGTGTTTCTGTTATTATTTTCAAACTAAGAAACACACATTGAAGGCAAATAGGAGTAGTAGAAAGAACATATGCTTTGGGGTAAAAAGATAATTAGGAATCTTGTTCTATTTACTAAGTGAGCTTGAACAAGTTACTTATTTCTCTAAGCCTCAATTTCTTTCTCTATAAAATTACCAAAATAACAAAATATTCTTTGCAAGGATAATGGAACCTGAATACTATCACAGGTATTCACTATATGGCAACTATTAGGATATTATAACTGTGTTTAATCTATATATACTTCTTATGCTAAATGTACTTAAAAATTAAATTTGAAGTACAATGAAAATATAGACCATAGTCATAGCATTGTGTTTCTGAAGTCCGTCAGGTTCCCCTGAATCTTTTTGTTATAAACTAATTTTTAAGATCTGCAATCAAGGCTTATTTGAAAAACTAACTCACACCAAAATAAAGAAATGGACCATTTTAATAACAGCAACAGTCTTTTTATTGTTATTCTTTTATATAAGTCAAGCCCAGGTGACACACAGGCATATCTAATCTAATAAAAGAGCAATATGCAAAATAACCCTCACTCCGTTACACCTAAGCCACACCCACCAGCCAATCAGAGCGGTTGTATACAAATTAACCCAGCCAAGATGGCAGCTGGCAGCCACAGAGGTAGAGTAAACAGTAGACTTCCGTTGCAACTGAATGCCTAGGCTGGATGAGCCTCTGCTCACGGTAACAATGTTTCAATTATAGAAGCCATGGAGCTGAAACAAACAGGAGGCTTCCTTACCTGCTTAGGCCTCAGCTCAAAGCAACAGTGTTTCAATTATAGAAGATAAATAAACCCCATAAACCTGATTCCAGCCAGCCTCTCAGGGACCTTGGGTCAATGGGAGCTTGTGGGCAGCCTGAAAGCCTGAAAACGGCCCTCAGCCCCTCACCCAGACTAGCCAGGTACTCCAGTAGGGACTCGAACCCTAAAGGGACTGTAGGCAACCTGAAAATGGCCCTCAGCCCCCCACCCAGGCTGCCCAGGCACCCCAGTAGGGACCCAAAACTTGAAGGGGCTGTGGACAGCCTGAAAACGGCCCTTAGCCCATCACTCAGGCTTGTCACACCCCAGTGGGGTGAGGGTCTACACTGGGGGGCTTGGCCAGCCTGCAAACAGCTATCAGCCCCTCACCCAGGCTGGCCAGGCATGCCAGCAGGTGGACATCCCCTGATGGGTCCCAGACTGTGAGAGGGCACAGGCCGGGCTGAGGTACCCCCCGGGGTGCACAAATTTTTGTGCACTGGGCCCCTAGTATATATGTATTTTTAAATATATTTTATTGATTTTTTTTACAGAGAGGAAGGGAGAGGGATAGAGAGTTAGGAACAATGATGAGAGAGAAGCATCAATCAGCTGCCTCCTGTACACTCACCACAGGGGATGTGCCCACAACCAGGTACATGCCCTTGACCGGAATCGAACCTGAGACCCTTCAGTCTGCAGGCCTACACTCCATCCACTGAGCCAAACCAGTTAGGGCCAGGTATATATTTTAATAAGGCAGAGAGTAGGCTTACTTTCTTCCCTCTTAACAAAACAAAACAGTTCTTTTTATTATTATTATTGATTTTTAACAGAGAGGAAGGAAGAGGGATAGAGAGCTAGAAACATCAATGAGAGAGAAACATCGATCAGCTGCCTCCTGCATACCCACAACTGGGGAGGTGCCCGCAACCAAGGTACATGCCCTTGACCGGAATTGAACCTGGGACCTTTCAGTCTGCAGGCTGACGCTCTATCCACTGAGCCAAACCGGTCAGGACACAAAACTGTTCTTAATTCACAAACTTGAAACTCCCAAAACCGGTATTCACTGTGATATGAACTCAGCAACAGAAGGCTTATCACACTTACTTGTTCCAAGTAATAAAAGTTGCTCTCTGTGTTGAAATGCCAAGTCCAACAATTTGATTCATCTCTATTTCTGCAGCTGAAAATAAAGATGGGTAAATCACATGTTTAAAAATCAATGAAATTTTTCTTTATAAATTGTATTATGGAAAAGAAATTATTGAGTATAATCTTTAAGAAAAACATCTAGGATTAGCATTTTTTTATTGTTTCAATATTATTTTGTACTGGTTACAGGTGTACAGCATAGTAGTTAGGCAATCATATACTTTACAAATTATTCCTCTGATATTTCCAGTACCTACCTGGCATTTAAATTTAAAAATAAATTTTTTTATAGAGAGAGAAAGAGAGAGAGAGAAACATCAATCTGTGAGAGAAACATTGATTGGATGCCTCCCGTACGCACCCCGACTAGGGAATGAACCTGCAACTAAGGTATGTGCCCTGACCAGAAATTGAACCCTGAACCTTTCGGTGTATGGGAAAACACTCCAACCAACTGAGCCACTTGGCTAGGGCCCTACCTGGCATTCTAATAACACATTTGGAATTAATAAAGAGGGCATTACTAAGATGATTCCTTTAAGGGAAAATGGCCAAATCCCAATAATAAAATGACCTTCATCTTTAAATGTTTGGGGGAAAAAAACACTATTAAAAGTCAGATTATATTTTCTTCTTGATAATACTACAATATTGGATCTCAATTTAAGCAATGATCAATCATAACAGAAGTTCGTAAATGGCAATAAAGGAAAATCCCCAGTGAAACTCAGATCTTATTTCCCACATGAACAGATGCTAGGATATAAACAAAAACATAGTGGGGTTTTTTGGACCAAATTTCTTAAAATATAGCAAGTTTTTTGTGACGTTCTTTTTAAAAAATTGAGCAAATTAGAGACAACTTCAATTTGAGCAGAGAAAGACAAAGCATCCCCTAAACAGTATGCCTCCCAAAAACAATTAACCTGAACCAGAGGAAGTAATCAGACAACTCCAAAATGCAGGACAGTCTACTAAGCTGGTCTGTAATTTTGGAAACTTGTCAATGTCACAAAGAACATGCTCTAGATTAAATGAGACTAAATAGATTGACTGCTAAATGCAATGCCTCATATTAGGTTAGATTCTGGATTGAAAACAAAAGTTATTAATGACTGAGGTAATAAGGGAATACTGAAATCTAATAAGCATCTTCTAATCTAATAAAAGAGTAATACTGAAATTGACCGTTTCTTTGGGATGCCTCAGCCATTCCCACCAGCCAATCAGAGCAGCTGTATGCAAATTAACCCAGCCAAGATGGAGGCCGGCAGTCACGGAGGTAAAGTAAACAGGCCACTTCTATTGCACCAGAAGTAAACTGTCTGCCTAGGCCGGCTGGGCCTCTCTGTGCTCAAGGCAACAGCATTATTGCAATTATAGAAGCCTCAGAGCTGAACCAAACAGGAGGCTTCTGTTACACCAGCGATGGAGGAAACTGCCTGCCTAGGCCGGCTGGGCCTCTAATAAGGCAACATTCTTTCAATTATAGAAGCCATGGAGCTGAAACAAACAGGAGGCTTCCGTTACCTGCCTAGGCCTGGGCTTAAAGCAACAGTGCATCAATTACAGAAGATAAATAAACCCCAGAAACCTGCTTCCAGCCAGCCTTGCTGGGACGTTGGGTCAGTGGGAGCTGTGGGCAGCATGAAAGCCTAAAAACGCCCCTCAGCCCGTCACCCAGGCTGCCCAGGCACCCCAGTAGGGACCCGAACCCTGAAGGAGCTGTGGCCAGCCTGAAAACAGCCCTCAGACCCTCACCCAGGCTGGCCACACCCCAATGGGGTGAGGATCCACACTGGGGGGCTTAGCCAGCCTGCAAACAGCCATTAGCCCCTCACCCAGGCTGGCCAGCACACCAGCAGGTAGACATTCCCTGAGGGTCCCAGACTGTGAGAGGCCACAGGCTGGGCTGAGGGACACCCTGAGTGCACAAATTTTTGTGCACTGGGCCCCTAGTTAGAAAATAATACTGTTGTGGACTCTGAGAAGGAAGACACCCAAAAAGAAGGGCTCCTGATGGCTAACTGGTCTCAAATTTTATAAAACAGAACCTAGCAGCCATTTATACACAGGGCCCTCTCATGCACACTGCACTTTAGGGAGAAGCTTGCACTAAGCTGCCTGCCTACACTGTCTTTCTGCCAGCTGACCAGGCTCCTTATCAAGGTGTTCCTGGAATCCTACTTCAACAAAAATAAGGCTTTCCCCATCCAATTGGAGCTGCACAGCTATATCCCCATCAACATCTCCACTGACCAAGTGACCAATCAGAGCAGTTCCATTATGACTAATCAGGATAGTGCCTTTTGGACCAATCAAACTGTGAGGATTTGGGGTCCTTATTTGCATGAAGACAGACCAATCAGGGACCAGGAGCAGAGATATCTGTCTATATGTCAGCTCCTCGCTGGCTCTGGGAACCCACTTTCTTCCCTTTCCACCAAAGACTAAGAGCTATGTTTCCATTGCAGAGCTGACACACTGAAGATGTCTCATTAGAGCAGAGCATAACAGTGCAGAAGAAAGCAGACTAGCTCAGAGCAGAGCTGTCTAGCCAAAAAAGAACCTGGTACCAGGGTCACCTAGCCCAGGGCTGCCTCACTCCTGTGCTGTTTTCACAGCCCTGCTGTATTACGATTGAGCTGTTTTGCACTAAATAAAGTTTCCTTCCTCACAGTACCCCAAAATGGGGATTCCTGTTGGTGTTAAGTTGGTGTAAATGTCCATCAGTTGACACCATATTAATGTTAAATTTCCTGGCTGTGGTGATATAGGAGAATACTATTTTTCTTTGGACATAATGCTGAAATATTTAAGGATATCATTATTATGCCACAACCAACCCTCAAATGAATCAGCCAAAAAGTTTGTAGAGGATGATATAGTAAACACTGCAAACACATGTCTGAATCTCAATAGGTATTCAGTGTACTATTCGTGCAAAATGTTATAGGTTTTGAAATATTTCAAACCAAAAAGGTGAAAAGTAATTCAGCCAGAAAAATAATCTAAAAGACCTTTCAGGATTTACATTTACAAGAAATGTTCCATATGTTCTTTAAAAGAGTGGCACTGAAAACGTCCTTAAAGAGCTAAGATTTCAGACCATGCTGGTAATCAGGAAAGCACTTTGAATGGAGAG